>JARFJB010001884.1:4012500-4241461 GCA_036346205.1 Vesta saturnalis | reverse complement strand
TGCCTTCGTCCCAATCGGTAGTTTAAGTAGGTGGGCCATTCGTTTTGATTTGCTTAATTACCTCAAATTCTGCTCGATTATTTTCACTTAACCTAAATAATAAAAATGCAATGTAATACTAATAAAATGATCTCGGACGCCAAGTCATTTTTTTTTTAATAATGTCGGAATAACTAAACCGTGTTTGTTAACAATAAAAATGTTATCAAAATGTAAAAAAATAAAAATATACAATTATGTTTGACAGTTAATCTGAGATGATTATATAAAATATATCTTAAAACTATCCTTAAATTACAAAAAAATCATTACATAAATACCTTTGTAAAATTTTTGTACACAAATTTTTTAATAACCTCTGGTATCTAAATTTTTACGAAACGGTCAACCAAGGTGATGTCATCCTTGCACCATTATTGCGCAATATCATGAAATAATGTTTTACGTAGTAAACCAACCCATGAAAGGAAATTTTATTTCTTATAAATATCTTCTTGAAATTTTGAATCCAATATTTATTGCATTATTTTGAAGTTTTGAATGCAAAAATTGCAATCATAAAATGAAAACGTACGCAACAGCAAAATTAAATGCGTACTTAAAATGTAATCAAAGTACAAATAAAACTGAACTAAAATAAAAGTGCCTGAAAAGAGCAAATGTTTTAATTTTTAGTATAACAAGTTAAAAGATATCTTACCATCAAATTAATGGCACTTTCACATAAATTTAGGGAAAACCCAAAAAAACTTTCTGCTTCTCTTACGTTCATCAGGATGTAAGCAAAATGGATGCTTATCAAGTCGGAAGAGGTCGTGCGCCAAAGGATTTGCGCAACGAATTAAGTCATGATGACGTAATGCGCGAATAAAATGATCAGAAAAATAATTTATGGGAATATAAACCTTTACGAAAATATATACACTTAAGAAGATATGCACTATAAAGATATGCAAATTAAGTTGCCTACCTCATACCTATATTTCAATAATTAAAAACTTTTTTCTTATATTTACCACTAAATGAATGAAAGACCTTAAATTAAGGTATATTTTAATACAACTCAAAAAAGGGTTGTTACAGTTTAAAGTTGACAAATAATGCCAAGACATCACATTCATTCCACTAGTAAGGCGCACTGGACGCCAGATCAGCTTTTAATAGCTAACAAAGAGAGAAGTCCATTAGCAGTGCTTCTTAGAATCATGTTATTCCTTTCAGTACTCTTCAAGTGAGACTGAAGAAAAGAAAAACCCAATATGGCACCAGTAAGAAAAGAAGAATTTGATGTAAATATCTCGAAAACAAATGAAGCTGGAAAATTATTTTTGTCTATTAAATTCGTCTTATAAAAGAACCCTAATAATGTATTAATCAAAAAACCATATCACTCATTTACGAACGGCCGGCAAAAGTCCCCCCCCCCATTGTCTCAAAAACCGCAAATGATTAATCAAATCTTAAGGCGGATTTAAAATTCTAATAAGGTTTTCTAAAAACTTTCCGAATTTAACCAACCCTGTACCTAAAACAGTTTTTGAGGCAGCAATAAATGTAAGCCAAATTTGGGACACAATATTTGTCTAATGTGTCAGGTACATTGGTATGCATTTCCTCTATATTTATAAAACTATTGTAACCTGTTTATTTGTTTAGTGAATTTTTGGACAAAAATATAAACCTAAAACTACACCCTGATTTTTTGCTTAAGCGAGTTGGTCACCTTTAATTATGCAACATTTCCACAAAGGTAAGTTTTTACTATAACATTGGTCACATATACACACAAAAATAAGGAAAAATGAAATACCTTCGCACAATTTTTTTAAATTCTGTAACAATAAGTCTAGTATTTTGAAATGGGATACAGAGCTTGTTGAAATGATTGTAACATCAAATGTGCTCTAAAAAGAAAGGCACAGCATTTAACCATAACAATGTACAGTTTTTACGAGGAAATTTATTGTGATTATGGGAAATTTGAAATCTAAAACTTATGCAACATTAAAAATTAATTATATCATAAAACTACTAGGTTAATTTAAGAAGATACAAATGTTTTGCATATCTCACATTACATTAAATTTACAGTTATCTATAAAAATAAACACAAGTTTTGTAGAAACAGCAGAATTTTCATAACAACTAGGCATTTTGAACAATATAAATTCAACATAAACAGTATACCAACAATTCGAAAATGTAAACTTTCACCATTATTATACATAATTAAAATACTTACCTATATAGGTAAATAAGTTTACAAATGATAAGATACTAATATTCACAAATAATTGATAAAAAAATAATAAATAGGTATCACCAACAAATAAATTATTGTTTACTACTATAAGTATATTTTGCCTTACAATTGTATAGTGATATTCTTAATGATGTGTGCTAAAACCAAATTAGGATGAGACTTCAAGTAATGGACAAGACAATAATAGTTATGACAACAGATGATAAGAAATTAAAATGGAGCTGTTCACAAATTATACAGTAAAGTACAGGGGATTGGAAATAAAATTACTTCTAGATGTGCGAACTCAATTACAACAGAGCCAAAGTTTTTTGGGATATGGTATTTAAGATGAATTTTTAAAAGTATCTTTGCGATGTGTCGTATAATCACATTAGTGTTTTTTAAAATGAATTTTAAAATTACTTTTGTAATTTGTTGCATATTCACATTGGTCATTTGAATTCATAACTTGAAGAGTGTTTTTAAGATGAGATGTTAAATTACGTTTGTGATTTGTAGCATAATCACATTGGCCACATTTGAATTCGTAACTTGAAGAGTGTTTTTTAAGATGACTTTTTAAAGTATCTATTCGATGTGTTGCATAATCACATTGGTCACATTTGAACTCATTACTTGAAGAGTGTTTTTTAAGATGAATTTTTAAACTACCTTTGTGATTTGTTGCATAATCACATTCGCCACATTTGAATTCGTAACTTGAAGAGTGTTTTCTAAGATGAATTGTTAAACTACCTTTGTGATTTGTAGCATAATCACATTGGTTGCATTTGAATTCGTAACTTGAAGAGTGTTTTTTAAGATGAATTGTTAAACTACCTTTGTGATTTGTAGCATAATCACATTGGCCGCATTTGAATTCGTAACTTGAAGAGTGTTTTTTAAGATGACCTTTAAAAGTATCTATTCGATGTGTTGCATAATCACATTGGTCACATTTGAACTCATTACTTGAAGTGTGTTTTTTAAGATGAATTTTAAAATTACTTTTGTAATTTGTTACATAATCACATTCGCCACATTTGAATTCGTAACTTGAAGAGTGTTTTTTAAGATGATTTTTAAAAGTATCTATTCGATGTGTTGCATAATCACATTGGTCACATTTGAACTCATTACTTGAAGAGTGTTTTTTAAGATGAATTGTTAAATTATGTTTGTGATTTGTAGCATAATCACATTGGCCACATTTGAATTCGTAACTTGAAGAGTGATTTTTAAGATGAATTATTAAATGACCTTTGCGATTTGTTGCATAACCACATTGGTTGCATTTGAACTCATTACTTAAAGAGTGTTTTTTAAGATGAATATTAAAACAAGCTTTACGATGTGTTGTATGATTACATTGATCACATTTGAATTCATAACTTGAAGAGTGTTGTTTTTTAAAATGAATTGTTAAATTACGTTTGCGATTTGTTGCATAATCACATTGGTTACATTTGTATTCGTAACTGGAAATGTGTTTTAAAAGATGTCTTTTCAAACCCGATTTCCATTTTGCAACATAATGGCATTCGTCACATTTATGTTTAACCTTTGAACTGTATTTTAAAACGTCTTGTCTTAAATTTTCACGCATTGTTGTTGAACTGTTAATTTGATTATGTTCACACTGTATATTTATGATGTGTTTGGCACCGTTTTCGTTTATATAATCTGATTCCCTCGAACTCCCATCTTTTATGAGAGAAGTGTCTTCTTTCTTGATATTCACTTCATCTGTAAAAAAAGTGTTAAACTTTGTACTACTTAAACCATAATCAATTTCACCTGTTATTAGATTACCATTTAGCATAAAATGTTGGGTTAGAAGTAAATCTATTCCTTCTTCCACTTTAGGTTCGACTTTAACAAGTTTTATATCAACCTCGTAAGACATTTCAAAGAATCTGTGTTACTTAAGACCTGGTAGTTCAAATGATAACCACAGAAGGATCAAAGTGATCATCGGTTCTATCTTGAAAACGCGTTGTACCAAAACAGTTCATGATGATCGTCGGTTAAGTTCTCCGTTCAGGCCGTTCCACAATAAAGTCGTTGTTGGTGGTCGTAATATAACCATAGATATCTTAAAAGACAAAGTAAGGAAGTGACTATCCTGCCGTAAGTCGGTAGATTAGCCTAAGGTGCTCTTCTGCCGTAAGTCTGTAGAAAATTGATTTAGTAGTTAAAGTATTATATCCATTGAATAAAGAAAGCTTTCTTTTATTCAATGATTATATCATTGTTTATGTATAAACCATGGTATTATGGGGATATCTATTAAATGAATAATTTTTCTTAGGGGGAGAAATGAGATAATATGAATACAAAAATAGAAAAAAAAATGCAGGGGAACATGAGTAATAGTGAGACATGAGTAACAGTAAGACATTCAAATTATTATCAATTTATGCCATTATTTCCCAAATGTCGCTGCCCATATGTGTAACTAACTTCTTCAATTAATGGCGTTTCTGTTTGCAAGCATCTCCCACGTTTAGTTTCATTGGACTGCGATAGCGTGAACAATTATAGCCCAATGTATTTTTGCGTAGAAATTTTATCCGTTAAATTTAAAACCATCCGTATTGATTTGGCCGTTTTTAATGTGTAGAGTGAGAAATTGAACTTTTTTTTGTTGTTGTTTAAGATTATTTGGGAAAAATTCTAATCGTAGGGTAAGTAAATAAGGTAGTTTGTAGTTCAAGGTGATATGAATAACAGTGAGACATTATTTAGTGAGTAACACTGAGACATGTCTCAGTGTTACCCACATGTTTAGCACAAGCTAAATTACTAAAAATTATACTTCTCATTTTAGGGGAATTTGTTTTAAGTATCAAAATGCCTAGAAATCCACCAAGGGAGACTAATATAGGAATATTTTCGGAGCAACAGATGAGAAGTCTAAATGGCAGTAGCATAAGGTCGGTGGCAAAGGAGAATGGTTTAAGTTTTCAGGCCCTGGCAAGGTAATTTTAATCATAATATTCTTTTACGTAAGGCATAAAAGTGAGTTTACCTTACATTTTTTCTTTCCAGATATGCAAAAAAGAAAAAAATCAACGAACAGGCAGAAATAAGATAAACTCCCAACTACGGGGTTAACAGAGTTTTTAGTCAAAATCAAGAACAGTCCTTGGCCGACTATATCATTAAATGCTCCCAAATGTTTTATGGATTGCCATTAGTTGAATGCCGCAAATTAGCCTACGAACTCGCAAAAATAAATAATATACAAACTCCGAAACCTTGCGAAATTAACCAAATCGGATTAGAGTGGATGAGGGTTTTTAAAAGGAATCTAGAATATCTCTTAGAACCCCAGAGGAATGTAGTTTGTGCAGGGCTACATCTTTTAACGAATTTAATGTAAACAACTTTTCCAATAACTTACAAACTGCAATGGGTCGGGATAAAAGATTTTGTGATGGTACAAGAATATTTAACTTGGACGAGACAGGGACAGTAACTGTTCAAAAATCAGCTAAAGTATTGGCGGCTAAATGGGTAAAACAGTTCACCAACGGAGAAAAGGGACACTAGTAACAACATGTGTAATAGTCAGTGTAGCAGCAAATCACCTACCGCCTGCTATGATTTTTCCGTGTGTCCATTTTAAGGAGCTGGAGCACCTCCAGGAACTTTGGGATTAGCAACAGTATCCGGATGGATGAACTCCGAATTGTTCCTAAAAGTCATGGAACATTTTATAAAATACTAGTTCCAAGGAAAATCCAAGTCTGTTGCTGTATGACAATCATGAGAGTCACCTCTCCATTAGCGTGCTGAATCTAGCTAAAGCAAACGGTGTTACTGTAGTAACTTTTCCGCCACACTCAACTAACAAATTGCAGCCCCCTGGTTAATGCATCATCCAGGAAATCCTCTATCAATTTATGAAGTTGCCGCATGCGTAGAGGAAGCTTTTAGTGGGCTTTAACGCGAATAAATATTACATCTGCATTTAAAAAAATGTGGTATTTTCCCATTTGACAGGTCAGTTTTTACTGAAATCGATTTTCTACCAAGCTCCGTGACAGATAGGCCGGATCCAACATTAGCAATGAAAACTTTAGTACAAACACACAGTTGAGCCTTTTAGAACCAGTCAAGAAATTCGCGGTTATCCTAAAGCTGAAGCACGAAAGGAAACTCGGCAAGGAAGAAAAAAAGGAAGAAGTATGATTCCGACTGACACACCAGAAAAAAGTGAATTGGAAGAAAGATGCGCGAAAAAGCAAAAGACACCAATAGAAATACAAATAAAGAATAATGCTAAAGAAAATTGCGGAGAGTGATGATGAAGAAGAAGAAGCTACCTGGCAGTCAGATGGTTCTTCTGATAACTTTGACATTGAAATAGCTCCCACGGTATTTGAAGAACTAGACAAAATTCCTGACATTGCAGATTACGTCCTAGTAGAATTCGCACCCAAAAACGTAAAAGGAAAACATATTTACTACATTGGAAAATTTCTGTAATCGACTAGCAAAATGATGATTTTGAAATAACGTTTTTAAGAAAAAGCGACACAATGGAAGGGAAGTTTTATTTTTCCGACGTTCCAGATGTTGCAAAAAGTGACATTAAAATGATTTTACCACAACCGATTAACTATGGAAAACCAAAAAGACAGAATTCACATTATTCGTTTGAAATTAAATTTAATTTAAATGTTCGTTGAAAATGATGCCTAAAATATTTCGTTTAAGTATGCTTTTACGTTTGTTTCAACTCTTTAAAATAAATACTGGTTATTTATTTTAGTGTCTCATTGTACACATACCTGGGTAACAGTAAGACGAATGACCACCAAACAAAAAATTCAACACATTACCATTTTAACGTATAATTTACATTTAGAAGCATTTTTAAAAATTAACTTAGAAACACACTTCCATCAAAAGGTATAAAATTTCATGTATTTCTGTTCGTGTCTTTAATACCATAGGAAGAAAAATAAGTGTCTCACTGTTACTCATGTTCCCCTATTGTTAAATTCAATAACACAGAACCTTCAGAACCTAAACAAAATAAGAGTAAAATTGCAGGTACCTACATTCCAAAAATAATATAAAAAATAAAATATAAATGTATAGAAAACAAAACTTGAAATACAAAAATATTTTAACATGAATACTGTAAATGTAATAATAAATTACTTTTGTTTACATATCGAACAAAAATACTCTTTAGGTTAATTAAATATTTTTTGTTTGCTACATTGCATATGTATCCATCTATGACAAGTGTCACGGTGAATGCTATTTTTTTTTACTTGCTTTTCACAGATCGGACAAAACCAAGATTTTTCACAATTTCTAGTAACTAATAAGTCTTGTAGTTATTAAATGCCGAATCACTAAAATGTTTTCATATAGTAGCAACATTAACTCATCGTCAAATATAAGGCAATTTATTTGACCTGGTTTCAATTTAGAAACATTTTCAATAATTACATACCGATTATTTAAGGCCGCATGAACTATTTCTTGATTATTCCAAAGATAGCTTCTAATATAATTTTTTTTTTGACAATCCAGATCACTAAGTACAAACGATTTATCTTTTGTTTCTTTTTACAACCGATTGGCCTACCCCATTTTCATTTTAATGGTAATTTAATTTTTTGAAATCACATTCATTTGTGGCAGGTAAACAATTGTAATTATTTATTTGGCCATTTTCACTTGTACCTGCAACACTTTCATTTTCTTCAGTATGTTCTTTATTGGTAGAAGTATTGCACATCAACAAATCTACTACTGCAAGAATCATTTGATTTAAATCTTTTCATTTTGTCACATATAGGTATTTCTTCAGGAGTAACATCACTGCTGTTCTTGTTAAAATCACTTTGTGAGGTATTATTATCGTTCATTTCACTAATGAAATCAAATGTGGAATTTTGCATATTATTGCTCTCTGCCACATCTATAATTTCCACAATTTCAAATTTTTTTCGATCATTCAATATTTTTAAAAGAAATTCCATTTTTGCCACATTGTCCTTAAAATCTTGGGATCCATATGCTGAAATAACACTGGTCATTTTAGTGGCAGTTTATATTACCTTTTTATACCTCTGTTGGTGTGTAGGGCAAGACTGATGAACGTTGATTTGAGATAAAATTAACTGATGTTTCAGAAGACGAATTGTTTATGGAGGTGTAGTTTTCTATATGTTTTTGTTTAAATCTATTACATATTAAATTTTCATCATACAGGTCTATATTCAGTTGATGTCTTAAAGCAAATATATGCTTCCATAATAATAATAATAGTTTTATTGTCCAACGCAGAAACAATTACAGGACAACATAAAAATAGATAAATAAATGCAGTGTACAAACTTAGCAATACCATATATCATATGCAAAAGGAAATAAGTTGCTACTGTTACAAAGAGTACTTAATAATTCAGTTACAGAACAATTATTGATATCAAAAGTATTTGGTAGACTTATATATTTGTTGAATATGAAATAATGGAGATCTATGTAATATATGTTTGTGTGAGGTGCCGGATATGTAAAGGTCAGATTGGTTCGAGACATGTAACTTGGTACTAAGAAATCAACTAGTTCCAGAAGTTACGGACAATTAATTTTCTTGTGGAGTGAATTAAATAAAAAGGTAAGCCAATCTCACATTTAAAAATTTTCTTTGGATGTTTTCTAGAATATGAATCTGATAATTATACATCGGAAACCAAACTAACGAGCAATATTCTACTTTGTTCTGATTAAACAAAAAAATAAAGATTTTAGTGGAGCTATTATTAATGAATGATTTGCAGTTGCGAATTATGAAACCGAGTAACTTCATAGAAGAACGGTTTATGAACTCTAGATGTTCAGAAAAAGTAAAGTTGTTATCCACGTAAACACCCAGGTCTTTAATAACAGTAAATGATGAGCGAGTTGATGGAATAGTCATAGCATACTGGCAATGTTCTGCTTGAATACGAAACAATTTTACATTTGGGTATATTAAGTGCAAGGCAATTGTTGGTAAGTACACCAATTATGTAAAGAGGTAAGTTGCTTTTGAATCAAGTGCAATCAGCGATTGAAGATACTGGAGAAAAAATCTTGAGATCGCTAGCAAAAAACTACTTACTATGTTATAACGTACGAGAGATCATTGATAAAAAGTAAGAATAGGAGAGGACCCATTGTACATCCTTGAGGACATCTGAGTGGTAACTGATATTGGTTTAGAAATGAAATTGTTATAAGTAACAAACTGGGCACGTTCTTATAAATAAGATTTAAAAACGATATCAGTGCTTCAGAGAATCCAAGATTACTTAATTTAAGAATAATAATATCGTGAGATGCAATCGAAGGTTTAGCAAAGTCGGGTATACAATATCCACTTGACCACGACGATCAAGCTCAGATGCTATATACATTGACTAAGACACATTAAGGGGCCTATTCTATAAGGCTTAACGATGTTGTTACGCAACGATTATCGTTCACGAACGACTTTCGCTATTCTGTATGCTAATTTGGATCGTTTACTAACGACAATATGGTGGTAAATTTAGTTATTCTACGACAAGGCCTGACCAGTCGTTGAGTCAGTATAAAATAAAGTAACCTAAGTTTTCTGAGGTCGGATGTTTATATATAAAAGTGTATTTGTTCACTAGCCCTAATGAATGCAGAAATCGCAAATATGTTGGTAGAAGAACTTGAAAGAAGGTAGGTACAAGTGAATGTTGTTCTTCAAAGTAGCTCAAAATTGTAGGAGGCAATTAAACGTTTATCGACGCCATTTAAGAGACGCATCAAATCCTTCGAATTACCAGAGAATTCTTTAGGCAATCTTTTCGTTTGAATATTGAAACCGCAAGAGATCTCTTGGAGAAATGTTACCATTTTTGAATAATGTGAATAGTCGTCGAACAAGAGCCCCACCTATTGTACGGTTTTTTCTGCGTTAAGTTTTTGGCACATGGAGCTATCAAAAGCCGGTAGGTGCAGATAGACTGGTATCTACTGCACAGCCAGCAGTGAGCAGACATTTACACGAAATTGTTGGTATAATTGTAAATCACTTAGCCAACACTTACATACGGTTCAAAAATGCAATAGATCTGGTCAACGTGAAGCAAGGTGTGTATGTTGTCGATAAGAATAGGGTGTCAGTAATACTTCAATTCTTGTAGTTTTTTTGAGCAATTTCAATTACCAGGAATAGTAGGTAGCATTGATTGCACACATATAGGCATAGCCACACCACAGCCTATCGATTTGGGATATCCTGCTAACGTATTCATGAACCGAAAAGGTTTTTATAGTCTCATTTGTCAACTTGTAAGTTCTTAATGATGTTTTAAATTAGTCTACTTATACTTTCGTAACCTGTTATAATTTTTAAGATCTGCGATGTAAATTGCAAAATATTGGCCATTGATGCTCGATTTCCCGGCAGTGTGCATGATGCTGCTTTTTTGACAATGAGTTCAGTGAAGGACTTGTTGCGTGGGAATTTGATCGCAGAAGACGAACACTCATATTTATTTGGAGATGCTGGTTATCCTTTGTTGCCTTATTTATTAACACCAATTCATGGAGCTGCTCCTGATACACCCCAGTTTCGATATACACAACGACATTGTCAAATACGTAATCGTGTAGAACGTACAGTTGGATTGATAATGGGAGCATGGTGTTGCTTGAATCCACACCATATTCTACATTATCAACCAGAATTTGCAGCTCGTATAACGTATGCATGTGCGACACTACATAACTTAATGATAAATAGAGGTGTCGAAAGTATGTATGCCATGTAGTTATGGTTATCTAAGGAACAATTTATAAATTTGTTTGTTTCAGTGAACGAAGACCTGGAATTCAACAATGTTAATGATGAAAGTAATGATGTTGATGATCCGGAAGCCTTGTTAAATAGAGGAAGGATGTTAAGGAATCAATTAATTCAAACATTTTTAGTCAATCAAAAATGCACTAATTTTTACATTTTATGTCAAAATCTGTATACACTGCACTTGGCTACAATCTAACTAGTTTTCTCATCGTCATCACTGTCCAATACAAAGGTCACCCCTTCATACTTGATCTGAAGCTCCATCTGTCGCAATTTTAGTCTCCTCCTTTGGATGTCGGTTAACTTCTCCAGATTATCGTTTATCTTTCGAAGAATGTAGATTTCGTCTTGTTTTTTCTCATCTTTATTGATGATTTCTTTTAAGCAGCTGATTACTGTTGATCTCTTTCTTTTCAAAGGGTGCTCAGAACCGACTTCCTATACATTAGATGGAGCTCCAGTAGAAGTAATAGCAATATTCTCCTTATTTTCCATATCATTGTCAATGTTTCCACCAACGGACAAAGATGCCGAAGAAGTCGCTAATATGCCACCTTTTTATTAGATAGAACGTAAGAAAAGATTTTAAAACATATTACCAATTCCAAATTCCGGAGTTTCTGACATTCCGTCGACTACAACCCAACCAATTGTGTCCATAAGTATTTGTTCGATGTCTGTTAGGGAATATTCGGACACATCTTTGTTTCCAGTTTGCCTTTGAGCACTTTTCAATTTTCTGGCCTTTCGTTTGGTTTGAGACCGCCAGTCAGTAAAAACCTAGAATCTGTTTATGTAATATACAATTGTAGATGTATTTACAAATACCCTTTTCCACTCTTTTACATTTGTTATCGGGCCACCAGATGCATTTAGTAATTGGACTAATTTTTCCCAGGTTTCCTCTATGATGTGAGGTTGATTAGCGTCAAATTTGTTCTCCCTAAAGGCCTTGTTTGATTTGAGGTGCTCAATGTACAGTATGTATTGGCCTCTTATTGTTTTGCCAGCTCGTGGTCGTTTTGGAGTTTGGTTAGCCATGATCATTTGTCAGAAATTTTTTAATCCCACATTATATTAACTTAAAAGCTTACCAAAATGTGTAGGTATATTTTACAAATACAAAATACATTGCGCGTTTTTACCTTTTCTCTGTCTCAGTAAGGTTATGTTTTTTGACATTTGTTATTTTCGGCTTTGAAATAGTTCTAATGTCAACAAATTCTGTTCATATTGCCGACTATTATAACGATAATTTATAACGATCATCCAACGACTATTTCTTTAACGATAGTGATATAGAATGTAACTATCGTTCAAGTTCGAGTCGTTACCATTACGACATCGTTAGTTAACGACACAATACAGAATAGGTTAGTAAATTGGTAACTGTTGATCGACCTTCCACGAAACCGTGTTGATACGGAGATATAAAACTCTTAACCTCAAGAAAAATACGACGATATAATATTGTTTTGAAGACTTTAGCAAAATTATCTAAGAGACTAATAGGCCGATAATTGGTTACATCACGGGGGTCGCGCCATTTAAGAGTGGGGCAAATGTGAGCCAGTTTAGGAAAAGTACTGCTTGATAGCGACAATTTAAAAATAGAACAGATGGGAGCAGCAAGAAAATAAACGCAATCCTTAATTAGGCAAATATGCATTGGATCAGGACCAACGCTATTTTTAATTTTAGATTGGGCATAGCCGCTACAACCTCGTCAATTGAGATTTTCGGAATAGAAATGCTGGCTGAGTTTATTGTGCTATAAA
Source organism: Vesta saturnalis (assembly GCA_036346205.1). Lineage (NCBI taxonomy): Eukaryota > Metazoa > Arthropoda > Insecta > Coleoptera > Lampyridae > Vesta > Vesta saturnalis. The sequence goes on along the minus strand of JARFJB010001884.1, from coordinate 4,228,581 downwards.
GATGTGATAGGTTTCTAACAGTTGACGGGGAATATACGCTCCTAAAATATTGTCTAAATGCATCAACAACTTTAGAGGGATTGTCAAAGGTGAGATTAGCACACTGTACTGTGTTTGGAATACGAGAAAAGCCTCGTCTAGCATTTATGAAGTTCCACAAATATTTCGAGTCAAAAGAGATTGAATTTTCAACCTGTGAGAGATAGTATCGATAAACAAAATTGATTTGAGATTTAATTAGTCTTCTAATACGTTTAAACCCATTTAGGTGAGCGGGATTCCTATGCTTGTTATAGTTTTTTAAAAGTTGTAATTTTAATTTAATGTTACGAATAATTTCACCAGCGAACCATTTTGGGTACTTTTTTGATTTACCAGAATATAACGGAACATATTGGTTAAACAATCAGTAGATGACGTTATAAAACTGATCACAAGCCTGATTCACATCAGTGAAGCTCTTTAGAAATGCCCAGTTAGTATTGGACATGGATAAATACAAATTAATATAATCTGTTTTTTTTTTAATTAAACTTTTTGTTAGTAGTGTCAGTAACAAATCGTATTATTTTATTTAACTTACAAGTAAGGTCTACTCCTAATCACGGATGATAATTATCTTCCGTAACAGTAGGTACTTTATCATGAAACACCTTACAGTCTAAGTTAGTTAATATTAAATCCAATAGCCTGCCTCTAATATTAGTTACAAAATTAAATTGCTTTAAATTAAACATATTAACAAACTCTTTCAACGTATTTGTTTTTAAATGATTTATAAGAGTATTATTAAAATCACCTAAAACGATAACATTATGAGTAGAATGAGGCCAGCTGACGATGTGACGTGGGGGTAGGAGTAGGGTTGGGTGGGGGTTAGAGTGGGGTTGGTTTCTTTTCGGGGGCATTTTTCAACTCTTGGTCGTGGTTTTGCCCCTAATTATTCAACCCCTGCAGTTGGTTTTACCCCTAATTAAGGTCCTTTTGTCAATATTAAGCGCTTTTTTGACGGTCTAACGCCCTGGTTATGGGTGTTCGATGTCGCTAGGGTGTGGTCTAGCTGCCATTTTATCTGCGTTAGGGTGGGGTTTAAGGCCCTTATGGCTTCGTTAAGGATAGACACCTATTTACTTTTACCTGATTGGTTGTACTAGTATTAAGGCGGCGCTAAGACTAGACCCAACCCACCCTTACACTTGATTGGTCCTTAGCCCCACTACTCAGCGGCTGTACTCTGATTGGAGGATCAATTCTCTGTATTCTGATGGGCTATGGAGGGAAACCAGGTGTAGGGCTGCGCAACTTGCTCTTAGGATATAACCCCCTTGTCCGACAACTTACTTTCGAAGTTTCGCCCCCTTAGAGGCAAATTTGAATTTGTATTTAAGTCTTTACATTCTGATTGTTTATTGCTAGAAATTTTCACTTGTATTCTAATAAGGAGGCCTAATGTTAACTTATAAGACAGATATAGGGCTTCGCAACTTGCTTTCGGGGCTTTGTCCCCATCGTGAGACATTTGAATTTGTATTTAAGTCTCTGCATTATGATTGGTTATGGGGGGAAATATGAATTTGTATTCTAATAAGGGGCATAATGCTAATTTGTAAGACAGGTCGGCTTAGCAACTTACTCTTAGGCCTTCGCCCCCTTGACCAAAAATTTGAATTCGTTTGTGGCACCATCTATGAGGGGGGAATTTGAATTTGTATTCTAATGAGCAGGGCCCTATTGCTAACTTATAAGACAGGTATAGGGTTTCATAACTTGCTTTCGGGTCTTTGTCCCCTGGCCCCCTTGGCGGGAAATTTGAATTTGTATTTGTCTTTACATTCTGATTGCTTATTGCAAGAAATTTGAACTTGTATTCTAATGAAGGGCCTAATGCTAACTTATAAGACTGACATTGGGCTTTGCAAATTGCATTCGGGTCTTAGTCCCCTGATCCCTTGGGGGGAAATTTGAATTTGTATTCAAGTGTATACATTCTGATTACTTATTGCGAGAAATTTGACCTTGTATTCTAATAAGGGACCTAATGCTCACTTATAAGCCAGGCGTAGGGCTTTGTAAATTGCTTTCGGGTCTTAGCCCCCTGATCCCTTGGCGGGAAATTTGAATCTGTATTGAAGTCTTTACATTCTGATTGTTCATTGCGGGAAGTTTGAATTTGTATTCTAATAAGGGAGCCTAATGCTAACTAATAAGACAGGTATAAGACTTCGCAACTTGCTTTCGGGTTTTCTCTCCCTGGTCCCGTTGACCAAATCAAATAACACGGCTTTGGCTCTTGTCCTAGCCCCTTGGCGGTAAATTTGAATTTGTATTCTAATAAGGAGTTCTAATACTAACTTGTAACACTACATAAATAAAGTTTGCCGCGAGTAGGATTAGAACATACGACCACACGACTATTCTAATAAATAGGGCCTAACGCTAACTTATAAGACAGTTACAGGGCTTCACAACTTGCTCTCAGGCCTTCGCCCCTTTCTGATGGCCCCGGAGCTCAAAATTTGAATTTGTTAGTGTAAAACCATCTAACCTAATAACTAATGATGATGGCAAATATGACCTTGTTTAACCTGCGATTGAAATTGGTCAGATGCAGGTCCTGTTCAATTTGAGATTGAACGTCTTGCTGGGCCGCGGAGTTGCTAGATGCAGGTTCTGTTCAATCTAAGATTGAACACCCCGCCCGGCCAAGAAGTTTATGTTCGGTTGTCGGGAACGCCACCAAAGAATAAACCTGCGTCATTACTTACAATAGTACGAGTTAATATTAAAAAACCTATTCAAATTATTTCCGTAGTAATTTATTTTAATTAATTACTCTTTTAAGAGATGGTGGTAGTGCAGTAACAGGTTTTTATATGATTATAACTACTGTTTATTGTAAAATTTACACCGTAAAAGAAAACAACGTTTACTTTGTGAAGATCGAAGAAAATTGTTCATTATAATTAACGTATTAATGACCATGCTGACCAATAAGTAGAGCTCCAGCAGATATTTTATCTTAATATTTTATTAAATTTTGATACTTAATTCAACAAAATATAATTGGATTAAATAAAGAAATATTTTGTGAATACCATGTAAGTTGCTAAACTTCTTTTGATAAATAAAATAATCGAATTTGTCATTACCCTATTTGCCTTCCAACTTGACGCCTTTTGAAAATGTAACCAATTTTAGGTCGAGCGTTGTGTCAAACTAACTTTGGTTCTTCCACCTTTAGAACCCGCCAGTCACAAATGAGATAAACCATTTAGGTTGGGATTCTTCCGGTGGTCAAAATTTAACTCCCTTAGCGCTCTTCCATCTAAAATAAGATGTTGCTGGGCCCAAGGTAATCAGAAATTAATAAACAATTTTGAAGGTCAAAATAATTTTTTCTTATTTGATCATTATTTTTAATGGCTTAAAATATATTTCGTCCTTAAAATAAGATTGTAATTCCAGTTAAAAATAAAAATAAATCAAAAAGGCTACAAAAACTTAAAAATTGTAATTTACGTTTATTTTGTTAAATTTAATTTTTTTTTTGCTTTTTTAATTATTTTGAATTCGTAGGTATTGTTTTTATTCAGTTAAAAATAGGAAAATAAAATCAAACAACAATATCTTAAAAAATTTCAAAGTAAATTGTTTGATTACAGGATTCTTCGTTTATATTTTCAAATCATTTATTAAAGTTCAATATTTTGAATTGCGCGTTATTGATTTTAAAGTGGGTAATCGGTGACCTTGAAGGCCAACCCACCTATTTCTAGCAAAATTTAAAAAAAGTTGTGGTTTTTGCTGAAACGTTATCTGCGAAAATACCATTTGGAACATCTCATTGTAAGAAAATTAAAATAGTTTTGTATCCCGGGTTTTACCTTGAAAATACCTAAACCTTTGAAAACCCAAACACCTATTTTAAGGATGAAAATTTTAAAAACGTTGGATTTTTGCTGACCAAAGAAATTCTGGAATTCCAATAAAAATAAATGGAACCATGTTCATTTTAAAAAACTTAATTAGTTTTGTTTTAAGTTTTTTTAACCATTGGCAATACTCAAAGTTTTGAAAATCAAAAACACTCCGTTATTTTGTGGATAAAATGTTTACGTTTACTTTTATCTTCCTAAGAAAGTTGTAGAAATTTTTTTGAAAATACAATGTTGAAAACACTTAAATTTTTGAAATTTTTGTCGGGGGGGGGGGGAAAAAAAAAAAAAAAAAACCCCAAAATAAAACCCCAATCATTTCCCCTAATTTTTTCCGTTTGTTCTGAAAGTGAAAAAAAATTTTTTCTAAATATTTCTTTTTCAACACATAATCGTACTGAATACTTACAGTTTCCATTAACATCTTTTTGGCCGTTTCGGAAATAAGATTCCAAAATAAACTTGTCTTGTTCGACAGTAAAAGGAATTATAAACTAAAAAAAATTACTTACCAAAAAGGCATAAAATACACGAATTAACTTACCTCGAAAGTCCTGGTTAATTCATTAATAAGTTTTGAAAAAAAACTATTTTACTGTAATACAAGTGTAGATAAAGGAATAAATGAAAAAGCAAAAATCCATGTACGTTTATGCAATGTCAATCGAAGTTGAAATAAACATTTGTGCCTAACTGCACCAGAAACTGTGTGTCTGAGTGCGTGTGTGCGTATGTGTGTCTGTATCTCTGTGTGTCTGTGTGTCTGTGTCTGTGTCTGCGTGTCCGAGTGTCCGCGTGTCCGCGTGCCCGCGTGCCCGCGTATCCGCGTGTCCGCGTATCCGCGCGCGTGTGTGTGTGCGTGTGTGCGTGTGCGTGTGTGTGTGTGTGTGTGTGTGTGTGTGAATGTGTGTGTGTGTGTGTGTGTGTGTGTGTGTGTGTGTGTGTGTTTGTGTGTGTGTGTTTGTGTGTGTGTGTGTGTGCTGTCAGGTTGCGATGACGCACCCTGTATGTAGGATGTTATAATGACGTGTATTATGTGTTTTGAGTACGGCTGTATTGAGTTTGAACGAAAAAAAAATTTTTTTTTGTTGTGTATATGCATAATGTATGTGGGTGTATGATACGCCACTGGAAATTTAGGAGAAATATAATTCTGTATGTAGATACGTGTATTTGAATATTAGAGAGACTTTAGTGTTGGAATAATTCGATTCTGATGAATGTAAATGTGAAGAGAAATTTGTCGAGGGGACGATAATGCTTACCACTGTATCGCTACTGTTTTGCTGCCGTTAGAAATGGAATGTTTGAAGATAGATGAGTGAATTTTGGTTAGAAAATGTGAAGAATAAGTGTAAAATGTTTTAGAAAATATGTAGAGAAAGATTGGGTATGTTTAAGTGTTAATTTCAGAAAGTTTTTGTAATGTGCAATTGTTTTGAGAATATGTGTATGTATATGGAATTTGAGACCTTAGACGGTACTTATTTTTGCAAATGTTGCGGAACGAGATCGAGCGCAGGTTGGAGATAAATGTTGAAAGTTGTGTAATGGTCCAGAGTGGCTACTGAATGAATGTGGTGACGAAAAATGATTTCTTCATGAAGTAATTGGAAAATTTGTAAGAAAGAACAAATATGGCGATGTATTGTAATTACACGCGTGCTTGTATAGAGGGTAGCATCTATTGGAACTATGGAATTTTGAATGAATACTATTGGAGAATATAACGCGGAAGGAAGACATGTTTAAAGATGGATGACTGAAGTTATAAATAGGAAAGTCAGGGATTGACAGGGGTTAGTTAGTTAGTTAGGGGTTTTAGCTTTTGGCTTTTGGGAGAGCGCCGCGAAGGTTGTGTGATAGAATGGGATGATGTTGGAGTATATTTGTGAATTTTAATGAGGCAGTAATTGTTTAAACAACTGCGTAACCCGAATCGGGGATGAATCGTAAAAGACATTCATAAATAAAACGATAATAAAATTGAGATTGAAGATAAAATTAGTTTGTTTATTGTCAAGAAAATAATAAGTGCGTAAGCAGATTTATAAAAGATAACAGCTGTTATGTTAAAGTGTTAAGTGCAGCGCGTGTTCTTGTAACGAGATTCAGCTAAAAGTATTTATGAGACCACCTGTTAAGTGAACGAAGTGCTCGTTGTATATTAAGCCAATGTTTAAGTAACGTTATGTGACATTGAAAATTTGTTTGTATAAGAGACTAGATTGGTGTAAAGGTTGCTAGAGTTTTTCTTTCAAGAGGCAACCAAAGGTTTACCGTTATTATATGTTTGTGGGAGTAATAACCTCATAGTGAACTATTCGCGAGTGCACAGAGGAATAAGTTTTGGGCCTTTGTAATGTGTGTTCATGCAATTTAAAGGATTACCAATGGACTACACATAATTGATTTACAGAAGAAAGAAAATCCAAGGATTAATGAACAATTTTAAGTAAGAAATTAGATTTAGGAATTTTATGAACTCATTTAAGCCCGATTATCTTTTTGGTCAGTTTATTTGCGTATTGTTGTTTAAAGTATTAAGTTTTAGAAGGAAAAGATAATCGTTCTCGAATTATGTTGTTTGGGTTGTATATTTAAGAATTTTGCAGAAATTGGTAGTGACGTGGGTTTTGATTTTCAACCACGTTGTTGAGGTATATGTAAATATCCTTGTGTATGTAAACATTTGTTTTTGATTATTTTATGCAGGACAATATATACTTATCGTTAAATTTTTACTTTGTTGTTTATTTAACCAGGTATGAAACACAGATGTAACATTTACTTAATTGGTGATCTTGTTTTGACAATTTTAAAAGTAAGCTTTGCATATTTTAATTTTCAGATTTATGAGCAACCAGAAAGATTTTATTAGTCAGGTTGATTGCAAAATTTTCATATTTGTTTTAAATGCAATGCACTAGTAACGGATCAGCTGTTAGTTTAAAATTTCATTAATAAAAAAAGTTGGAGTTTTGAAATCTTAAATTTTTATGAATGTCAATACGATTCAGAAATATTATGAAAAGTAAATTAAATTTAAAAGATATCGTTCATGTTAAGAATTTTAAAAATTAATTACCGAATGTTGGATGAAGAAATATTTTATTCATTAATAAGTAGAAAATATAACTGTTGGTTACGTGAATGAAGTTGAGTGATCAATTTTATTTTGGAAGTTTTGGTATACGAGGTGTATTCAAAAGAGTTTTTAATAACCTGGGTAGTACCAAATTTATTTGAGTTTGAGTTGAGTTGTTTTGGACGAGTGTTTGTTTTAGAACCTTCGTATAGGAGTTTACCGAGTAAGCACAATCCTACTTTCCACAATCAAGTAGGGTTAATTAACATCCAGCTTAAGACAATTATTTTAGCAAAGTTTCGATTGTGGTGGCGCCTAGAGACATATTTTCCCGAATTGAGCTATTTGAATGTAGGTGTAAGGTGTTTGAGCATATTAATCATTCATTTTACTTATTATTTCGACCTCGCCCATCTCCCTGTTAGCTGGCTTGGCAACCCGCTTACATTAGTAAGCATGCACGACGCCTAGTGCGGTTTGGACGTGTAACAGTGCGTGTGTGTGTGTGTGTAAATGTAAAAAATAAATAAATATGATTGAAAATGCTGGAGCTGTATTATCGATATTTTTATAGAAGCGGGCGGTTTTTGAAATTTTTTTACCTTTGATGTCTATGAATGTCTAACTGACATGATGTTTTAAATGTTATACTGACAGATTATTGTTTTTTTTTTAACAATGTTACCTGTTTTCGTTATGAATGTATAAAAAAGAGGTTGAAAGGTTGAAATCAAAATTATTTCATTATCCTTTTAATTTCAATTTTGTAGGTTGGAAGGTCGTGTGGTGTTGCACACCAGATATTTCTAATTGACTTCAATGTTTGGTGTTGATTCTTTTAGTGAACTAAAAAATATTAATGTACTTATTACCTTTAGAGCGAAACAGCAGTCTAATAACCACGAATAAAGTGAACTTATATAGATCTTATAAATCTGAGGTAAACTTTTTATTTATTTTATTTAATAAATTTAATAATAATTTTTAATTACATATTTACCTTTGAACTTATTCACTCATAACAAAACTTATAATGAACTTATATATCCTTTTAGCAAACAGATCAATAGATATAAATTTGAAAGTTGACATTTCAGAAATATTTTAGTGTAGTATGTATCAGTTGATAGTAGTATACTGAGTATAAGATTTTCTTACAACTATTATAAATAAATATTAAACTGTAGAATATTAAACGAATATATAAATTCTCTCCATAATGAATAATGTACAAAATGGTAGTGTCGATATGTTTTTGTTTCTCTGGAGATCTCAACTTAAAAATACACCTCTAAGTATGATATATCTAATTGTTAAGCTTATTTTTTTAATACTAGATATCTTTTAGTGTTATGAAGTCGCAACTTTATTTTAAGTGACCACAGAACTACAGGGCGTGCGTTTGAGTTGATTTTATTACAGTTACCATTGTTATAATTCTTATTAGATGGTAATTTAACAAACCATACATAATCTACGTTAAATAACTAAAATGGAATTTAATGGCTTGACATACTTAAGTGTAGTTCATTTAGAGTTCAATAACTGCACAGAATAATTATATTACAAAAAGCAACACATCCTTTTCAATTACGTACACTGTTATGTTGTAACAAGAAACTTAAGCTACTAAATTTTTAGTAGCTATCCGTATCGGAACTTTCAGAATCACATTAATCACCATCTTATCAACTACAACGTCCAACATTTCTTCACGTTTGTACCACTGCTTTATTGTATTTTCTGTATGCTGTACACAATTAGACCAAACAATTTGGTTACATTGCAATAACATTTCCGTCTTTATAGCCATCTCTTCCAATATGTTTGTGTTAGTAGCCTTTTATATATGACCATATGAGTTCAATGCTATTAAATTCATAATGATACGGTAATTATTTTCTCTATTGGCCGAGGTTTAATTAGTGAATAAAGTTCAGTTTTAAATAGTGTAGGATTATAACTAATATTTTTTTGTGTTAACCACGAAATCATCTTAGACTTTGTCCAGGACGATGTTGGTATCTTATCCACTAACATTAAGTGGTACGGTGCATTGTCCATAATAATGAATGAAGGCTCTTCTAAATTATTTAACAAATGCTCAATAAGCCATTTTTTAATCAGATCTCCATTCATTTCACCATGATAATCTTCAATATGGATGCATTCTCTATCATCACCTTCCTGAGGTTTCCGTACACTGTTTACATCCTCATCTTGCCACAGCTTGCCTGGATTTCCTTGTGAGTAGGTCAATGTTTCATCCATAAATACGATTTGTCTTCGACTAGGTGAATTGATCTCTTAAATGTATCGTTTGAGAAAATGACTTCGCATTTCTGCTATATTTCGTTTTTCCAATAAAGCTCTATGATTAGAGTCTTTCTTGAACTTGAATTCTAATGTGTGTAGTGCACGATTTAAACCTATATCACTTAACAAAACATGACTATCACGGAGTTCAGCATTTAAAGCTCCAACTGTGACATGCTTTTCTGTAAATAAAAGCATTTCAGATGTGGAAATATGTATACGTTAGATTGTACTATGTATTCCTAATATACAATTTAGATGTTTCTGGCAGATCGTTCGATTTGGTTTTTTTACGAGGTCGTTCTTTACCTGGGTTGGATACAATTTATATCTATTTCGAGACTTGATATTCTTCACTGTGGCCACAGATATACATTTGCCACACGTTGTCATTTTGCGATTACAATAGTGAAATAAAAATAAAAATTACTTATCTCTTGAATGTAAGGTATTGACATTAGGGAACCTCTATTTTCTTTCTCCCTTTCAAAATATTCCAATAAATTTAACTCAAACTGCTAAGCTTAAGTGTGCAAAGTTTTACGTTTTACAGACATTACTGCTACAATGTTTCGCAATGATAAAGGTAAAGTCAAAATGGGAAGAGTTCTGAAAAGAACTGTTGTGAATATGTGTAGATAATAGATGATGAAAATGTAGGAAAAGTGGAAAAAAGCAAAATAGTACAATGAGTAAACGGAGATAGGGAAGTTAAGTATGTGCTAAAATTATATCGTTAGTCAAATTATAACTAAAATGTATGTTAAGAAACACCAACGAGTATTTTATTTCTCTTTTCGTAGCATGTAACTGTTCAATGAAATATGTCTATAGTGTCAAATGCACCTCAAGTATGTTACTATCCTTTTTTCAAAGATGCTTTGTTATGAGATGGTAGAGTACACAATTTGGATAGCTAGGTTCATAAGCGAATGACGCAGGGCGATTCCTTCCTGGCCAGAATGATATATATATATATATATATATATATATATATATATATATATATATATATATATATATATATATATATATATATATATAGTGTGTTCGAGATAAGGATGAACAGCATGGGGATCTCGGGAACGGTAGGTGATACGAGGTCGGTTAAATTACAGAAGACTTGTGCAATTGGTACTTTATTAAATGATTTTAAATTTTAAAAATTCCGAATACATCCAGAGATTTTCAGAAAAAATTGAAATTTGGTAAAATCGTTTTTATTTTTACCAGCTTTATTTTAAGAGATGTTAAAAAATAAAAAGCACATTCTCATTGCCACTTTTTACTCTGTACAAGATGATGCCTAAATATTTTACATCCGACGTTTCGCTTCTGAGATATCATCATCAACTTTTATTTTTTGTATGGACCGAAAAAAAACCACTCTGTATATGATAACTTTTTTAATAACAATTACAACGATATATCACACATAATATTTAAATAAGTTTTAATGCCAAAAAAAATTAATTTTTATGAAAATTTAATGTTTGTGTCATAGGCCATGTAATAGAATCAAAAAGTATTAGCGCTCATATTAAAAAAGAGCAAGGACTAACCCTCTAACCAATCGTTCAATCAGCCACTTACCATTTGCTCTCAGCCTTCCCTGACTTCACCTGTTTCATCAAAGTCTCGTCTTACAAAAAAGCCTTTAGGAACAACGACACTCAAAAATTAAATTAGAAAAAAAGAGCATTTACATGTGTTCAAATATTTGCTCACTATTTTCCATGCACAAATAGGCTCGTCTAACTGTTAAATTCCTTACGTTTACAATCATTTCAGGGGTTATGTTATTAATAGCTTCATTCATTAAATCTTGCAGTTCCCCTTCACTTTCAAAATTACGCTCATAGACATAATTTTCTAAATATTCCCACAAAAAAAAGTCCAAAGGGGTTAAGTCTGGAGATCGTAGACTGCACAACACATCACTGTATGTCGCAATGTGCCTACCCGGAAATTTTCCAGTCTCGCACTTCCCTAGCATTATGGGCCGGCACTCCGTCTTGTTGAATCCAACAGTTTCTAATTCTTTCAGGAGGACAGCTGTCTAGTTTTTCTTCTGAATCATTTTATAGCAAATTTAGGTAACGATCGGATGTTAGCAAACCTTGATAAATGAATGGTCCTAATATGTGTGTACCCAAAATGCGTAGCCAAATATAAAATGCAAATCGATGATGATATCTGGATTCCTTTTTTTATCTCGGGCTTTCTTGAAACCAATAATGGGTATTAGGGCGACTAAAAATTCTATTATTCGTCACGATGCTATCATCCGACCATAACACCTTAAAGGAAAAGTTAATATGTTTTTGACATTGCTTAATACCATTGACAAAATGTCACACGTCGATTATCATTCCCTGGTCTTAAACCTTGACAAACTCGAAATTTTAATGACTTATACTTGGTTCTTTTTGAAACAAAATGAGCAGTTGATCTTGCTAGTCTTGTATTTCTTTCGATTTTTTGTGTTGATATGGTAGGATTTTCAACTAACTGGAGTACGGTTGCTTTTCCTCATTTAATGTCTTATTTCTGGTTGTTATGGGTTTTTTAAATGCACCGTATTCCTTAACATTATGAAAGAGTCTTCTGAAAAGCGAATGGCCGCGTTGGTTTCTCTCGGGATTGTTTTCCCAGCGCCTACCTTGACATTGCTGCGACACTGATATATAAGTGTTAATGTGAAAGAAAATAAATATAGCCGTTATTGGCGTTCAATTTTTGTTCTAATTGAATACAAATTACGTATACATTATATTTTTAACGCGTGTCCAAATAGTTTCGATTTACATAGGTTGATCTATTCATTTTATAAAACCCACTTTGAGAATGAAGACAATAAATGAACCTGAGTGAAAAAGTATTTAATGTAATAATAGAGCCTCTTTAATTTTGACTGTGTAGGTACTTAATGCAATAAATGTATGTTACTTTTTAAATTTCTTATATCCAAAGAAATTATAAAAATTCCAATTTAGTAAATAAATACGGCAACATGAAACTGTAAACTTTCACCATTAAAACACTATCTGTTTTGGGCTTTTTAATGGTGTATTTGTTTATTAAAGTTATACAATCTAAACATTTCGATAACGCTTACAGTTATCTTCGTCAGTAGTAATATTATCTGTTAAAATCGCTAAAGATGTTGGAACAACTTTTCAAATTTCACAAAATTGTTTTGATGTCTTGAACAATTTTAATAAATAATATTACTATTCACGAAGATAATTGTACCTAAGTGTTAGAAACGTTTAGATTATATATCTTTTTTATACAAATACACCACTCATAAACGAAACATTTTGTTTATATCGATTTATTTATTTACCATTGTTCTGATAGAGGTTTCAAAGTTAATTTTTTTCGATTTCTAAATAGAGTAGGTAAATATCAAGAAATTTTCAAAAATCATAAATTTCGAACCGTCACGTTATGTCGTTTTTGTTTTAAAAATTTTAAAATTAAAAAATTTGGGAAAAATTTTAAAAAAAATTGGGAAATTTAAAAAAAATTTTTAAGGGAAATTTTGGGGGGGTTTGGGCTTTTTTTGGGGGAAAAAATTTTGGGGGCCCAAAAAGGTTTTTTAAAATTGGGCCTTTTTTTTTAAAAAAGGGGTTAATGAAATTTGGTTTTTTTTTTGCTTAAGGGTTTTTGGGGGCTTCCTTTTTTAACCCCCCTTTTTGGGTTTTTAAAAATTAAGGGGTAATTTTAAAAAAAAAAATTTTTTCCTTTTTTCCTTTTGGTTTTTCCTTTCCCCTTTTTCCCCCGGGGTTTTTTAAAATTTCCAAATTGGGGGGAAATTTAAAAAAGGGAACCCAAAATTTAAAAAAGGGGAAAAAAATTTTTGGGTTTCCCCCCTTTTGGGGGGGTTTAAAATTTCCGGGTTTTTTTCCTTTAAAAGGGTAAATTAACTTGGGGGGGGTTTTTTGGTTTTTTTTTTTTTTAAAAAACAAAAAAGGGGTTTTTTTAACCGGGAAAAAAGGGTTTAAATTAGGGGCCCTTAATTTAAAAATTTTTTTTAAATTTTTTTCCCTTTGTTCCAACCCCAATTCAAAATTTTTTTTTTAAGTCTCCAAAAAATTAAAAATTTTTTTTTTAAAATTTTTAAATTCTAACCTTTTTTTTTCTTCCCCCCCCTTTTTTTTTTTTAAAAATTTTAATTTGTTTTAAAATTTTGGGTTTTTTTAAAAATTTTAAAATTTTAAGGTTTTAAAAAATTTTTTTAAAAAACCGTTTTAATTAAAAAAAGGGTTCCCTTTTCCAACAAATTAATTTTTTTAATTTAAAAAAAATTTCCAATTTTTTTTAATTTTTTTCCCTTTAAAAAAAATTTCCTTAAAATTTAAATTTAAATTTTAAAAAATTTTTTAAAAAAACCTTAAAATTTTTTTTTAAAGGTTTTTTTAAAAAAATTTTTTTTTTAAAATTAAAAATTTAAAAAGGTTTAAAAACCCCCATTTTGGGCTTTTTTTGGGGGTTTGAAAATTTTAAAAGGGGTTTTTTTTTTTCCCTAACCCTTTTAAATTTTTGGGAAAAAAGGGGAAAAATTTAAAAATTTTTAAATTTTAAAGGTTTAAAAATTTTTTTTTTAAAATTCAAAAAAAAAAAAAAGGGGAAAGGAAAAAAAATTTCCCAAAATTTAATTAAAAAAAAATTGCCAAAAAAAAAAAAAGGTTTAATTTGGGGTTTTTTAAAAAAAAAAAACCCCCAAAATGTTGGAAAAAAAAAAATTAAAAAAAGGGGAAGGGGATTCGCTTTTTTTGGGGGAAAAAAATTTCCCCAAATTTTAAAAAACCAAATTAAATTTTTAATTTTTTAAAAGGGGGAAAATTTAAATACATTTTAAAAAAATTAAACCAAAAACCCCCCCAAAAAAAACAAGGGGCAAGCCCCAAAGGAAGTTCACCCCCCCAAAAAAAGTTTTTTTTTAAAAAAAAAATTTTAAAAAAATTTTAAATTAAATTAAAAAATTAAAATTTTTTAAATTTTTTTTAAAAAAAAAAAAAAAAAGGGGTTAAAAACCAAACCCTAAAAATTTTTTTTTAAATTTTAAATTTTAAATTTTTTTAAAAAGGGTTTTTAAAAAAAATTTTTTTAAAATTTTTATTTTTTTTTTTTTTTTTGCCCCAAAAAAAAACCTTTTTTAGAAAAAATTTTCTTTTTTAAAAAAAATTTTGGGGGTTTTTTTTAAAGGGCCCCTTTTTAATTTTTTTTTAAAAAAAAAAAAACCCCTTGTTTTTTCCAAAACCAAAAAAATTTTTAAAAAAATTTTTTTTGGAAAAATTTTAAAAAAACCCCCAAAATTTTATGTTTGGAAAGGGTTTTTTTTAATTTAAAAAAAAAACCTTTTAAAAATTTTTCCTTTTAAAAAGGGGGTTTTAAAACCTTAAAAAAGGGTTTTTTTTTTTTCCAAAAAATTTTTTTTTTTTGGAATTTTTTTTTTTTTTTTAAAAGGGAAACCCAAAAAAATTTAAAAAAATTTTTTGGGTTGAAAATTTAAATTTCTTTTTTTAAACAATTTTTTAAAAAATTAAAGGGGGTTTTTTCTTTTTCCCAATTTAAATTTTGGGGTTTTTAATTAAAGAAAAATTTTTTCCAATTTTTTTTTTGGGGCCTTTTAAACCCTTTTAAAAATTTTAAACCAAAAAATTTAATTTTAATAAATTTAAATTTGGAAAAACCCCAAAAAAAAAATTTTTATAACCCAAGGCCTAATTTTCCTTTCCTTTTTAAAATTAATTTGGCCCTTTAAAAAAATTTTTTTTGGGGGGGTTTTAAAAAAAAAAAATTTGGGAAAGGGGGCCCCGGGGGCCCCCCCAAAAAACCCAAAAATTTTTAAAAAAAAACCCCTTTTCCCAAAAACCAAAACCCCAAAATTCCCACCAAATTACGGGCCCCCTTCCCCAAAAGGAAAACCCAAGGGGAAAAAACCCAACCCCCCCCAAAAAATTACCGGCCCCTTTTTTTTTTTGGGGGGAAAAAAAAAGGAAAAAAAAAAAGGGGGAAAGGGCAAAAAGAACCAATTTTGGAAATTCCAAATTCCGGAAAAAAAGGGAAAAAAATCCCCCCAAAAAATTTAAATTTAAAAAACCCAAAAAAGGGGGGTTTTTGGGCCCAACTTTAAATTTTGGGGAAAAATTTTTAAAATTTTTTTAAAAAAAAAGGGGGGTTTTTTAAAAAAAAATTTTATTTTTCAAAACCCCTTTTTATTAAGGGTTTTTTAACCAAAAAATTTTTGGGGGGGGAAAAAAAAGGTTGAAAGGCCCCCAAAAAAAAAACCCCCCAACCCCCCCAATTTGGAAAACCCCCCTTTTAAATTAAACCCCCAAATTTTTGGGGTTTCCCCCCCCAAATTTTTTTAAAAAAAGGGAAAATTAAAATTTTTTTTAAAAAAAAAAGGTTCTTTTTAAATTACAAAAAATTTTTTTTTTAAAAAAAAATTAAAAAATTAAAAAAATTTTTAAATTTTTCCCCTTTTTTGGGGGGTTTTTTGGGCCCAAACCCAAATTGGGGTTTTTTTTTGGGGGGGGGTTTTTTTAAAAATTTCCCAAAATTAAAAAAAAAACCGCCAAATTTGGGGGGTTTTTTTTGGGGGGAAAAAAAAATTTTTTTTAATTTTTTTTTTTTTTTACCCAAAAATTTTAAAAACCAAAATTTTTTCCCCCGGGTTTTTTAATTTAAAATTTTTTTTTAAAAAAAAGGGGTTTTATAAAGTTAAATAAAAAAATTTTTTTTTTCATTTTTTAAAAATTTAATTTAAATTTTTGTTTCTTTTTTTTTTTTATTTTGGGGGTTTTAAAAAAAGGTTTTTTTCCCCAACCCTTTAAATTTTTTTTTAAAGGGTTTTTTTCCAACTAAAAAAAACCTTTTATTTTTTTAAATTTTTGGTTTTTAAAAAATTTTTTTAAAAAAAATTTTTTTAAAATTTTTTTTATTTTTTTCCTTTTCCCAAATTTTTTTAAAAAAAATTTCCTTTTTTTAAATTAAACTTTAAATAATTAAATAAAAAAAAAAAACCCTTTTTCTTTTAAAAAATTTTAAAAAAAAAAAAATTTTTTTGGGGAAAGGGGGGCCCCCCCCTTTTTTGGTTTTTTCCCTTTTAGGGTTTTTTTGGGGGTTTAAAAAAATAAATTTTTAAAAATTTTTTTTAAAAAAAAGGGGGGTTTTTTTTTTTTTAAACCCTTTAAAAAAAAAGGGGGGTTTAAATTTTTTTTTTTTTAAAAAGGGCAAAATTTGGAAATTTTCTTTAAAGGTTACAAAAAACAAATTTTAAAAACCTTTTGGGGCCAAAGGGTTTTTTAAAACCCAAAAAATTCCCTTTTAAAAAAGGGAAAAATTTTAAGGTTTTTTAATTTTTTTTTTTCCAAAATTTAAAAAAAAAAAAGGGCCAAAAAATTTTAATTTTTTAAAAAGAAAACCTTTTAAGTTTGGGAATAATTTTTTTCCCAAACCCTTTTTTTAAAAAAAAAAAAAATTTTAAAATAAAAAGGGTTTTTATTAAAATTTTTTAAAAAATTGGGGAAAAATTAATTCTTTTTTTCCCTTTTTAAAGGGCCCAAAATTAAATTAAACAAAAAAACCCATTTAAAAAAAAAAAAATTTTTAAAAAAAATTTAAATTTTTAAAAAAAAATTTTAAAAATTTTTAAATTTCCTTTTTTTTAAAAAGTTTTGGGGTTAAATTCCTTTTTGGGCCACCTTTTGGTCCCCTTTTCCCATTTTTTTTTTTTAAAAATTTTTAAAATTTTTTGGGAATTTTTAAAATTTAAACCAAAATCCACCCTTTTTTTTTAAAATAAAATTTTTAAATTTTTTTTAAAAGGGGGTTTTTAAAAACCCTTTAAATAAAAAAAAAAATTTTTCCCAAAAATTTTTTAAAAAATTTTTTTTTCCATTTTGGGAAAATTTTTTTAAAAAAATTTTTTTTTAAAAAAAACCAATTTAAAAAAATTTTTTTAAAAAATTTTTTTGGAAATTTGGGTTTTAAATTTTTTAAGGGTTTTAAAAAAAAATTTAAAAAAAAAAACAAAGTTTTCCTTAAATTTTTAAAAATTTTTTTTCCCTTAAAAAAAATTTTTTTTAAAAAGGTTTTTTTTCCTTAGGCTTTTTTTTTCCCAAAAAAAAAAAATTAAAATTAAAAAACCCCAAAAAAATTAAAAATTTTTTTAAAAAATTTTTTAAAAAAAAATTACCTTTTAAAATTTTTTTAAAAATTTTTAAAAAACCAAAAAAATTTTTTAAAAAAAATTTTTGCCTTTTTTAATTTTAAAATTTTTTGGTTTGGTTTCCCCTTGGATTTCCTTAAATAAAAAAAATTTTTTTTTATTTCAAAGGTAAAAATTAAATTTTTGTTTTTTTAAATTTAAAAAAAAAAATTAAAATTTTTAAAAACCCAAAATTTTTAAAAAATTTTTTAAAATTTAAAAAAAAAATTTTTTTTTAATTTTTTTTTTAAAAATTTTTTTTAAATTTTTTTTTGGAATTAAAAGGGTTTTAAATTTTAAAAAGGTTTTTTAAAAAAAATTTTTTTGTTTTCCCAAAAAAAAAATTTTTTTAAAAAAAAATTTTAAATAAATTTTTAAAATTTATTGGTTTGTTTAAAAATTTTAAAATTTTTTAAAATTTTAAAATTTTTTAAAAGGGAAAAAAAAAAATTTTAAATTTTTTTTGGGGAAAAAAAAATTGAAATTTTTTTTTTTTAAAACCCCGGGAATTTTAAAAATCCCAAAAATTTAATTTAACTTTAAATTTTAAAAATTTTTTTTTGGTTTTTTAATTTAACTTTTTTTAAATTGTTTTTTTAAAAAAAAATTTTTTTTTTTTAAAAAATTTAAAATTTAAAATTTTTAAAAAAAAAAATTTTTTTCCCCAATTAAAGGGCAAATTTAAAATTTAAATTTAATTTAATTTTAAAATTTTTTTTAAAAATTTTTTAAGTTTAAAATTTTTGGTTTAAAAAACCCAATTTAAAATTTTTTTAAATTTGATTTTAAAGGGAAAAAAATTTTTTCGGGGAAATTTTGGGGCCCCAACCTTTGGGTTTTAAAATTTGAAAAAAAGGGGAAATTTAAATTTTTTAATTTTTTAAAAAATTCATAAAAAATTTTTTTAAAAATTTTTTTTGGGTTTTAAAATTTTTAAAATTTTTTTTTTTTTAATGGAAAATTTTTAAAAATGTTTTAAAGGGTTTCCTTTTTTAAAAAAATGGTTTTAAAAAAAATTTTTTTTTTTAATTGTTTTTTTTCTTTTTTGAAAATTTTAAGGGAAATTGGCCGGGTTTTTTTTTTCCTTTTTTTATTCCCAAAACCCATTTTTTTTCCAAAAAAAAATTTTTTTAAAATTGAAAAATTTCCAAAAATTTTAAACCCTTTTTAATTTTTAAAAAAAAATTTTTAAAATTTTTTTTTTTAAAAAAAATTAAAAAATTTTAATTAAAAACCCAAAAGGGTTTTTTTTAAAACCCAAGCCAAATTTTGTCTGTGTTAAGGTGCGGGTTTAAGGCCCTTATGACTTCATTAAGGCGTGGCCACACCCAGACCTTTCAGCTGATTGGTTGTACGTCTATTAAGGCGGGGCTAAGGCTAGACCAAACCCATCCCTATACCTGATTGGCTCGCATAAGGCCCACCCTCTGGCTTCTGATTGGTCCTTAGCTCCACTACTCAGCAGCTGTGCTCTGAGGATTAATTCTCTGCATTCTGATTGGTTGTGGCGGGAAATTTGAATCTAATAAGGGTGCCTAATGCTAAATTGTGAGAGAGGTATAGGGCTTCGCAACTTGTTCTAGGGTCTTCGCCCCCCTTGTCGTGATCGGACCTTGTTCGGGGGCATTCGTGCATTGTCGAGACCCATTGGTGGAAAATGTGAATCTAATAAGAGGCCAAATGCTAACTTGTAAGGCAGGTGCGGGACTGCGCAACTTGCTATCGAGGCTTTTCCCCCTTGTCGTGTTCGGAGGGCCTTCGTGCATTGTCGTAGCACCATTGGCAGGAAATTTGAATTTGTATTCTAATAAGGGGGCCTAATGCTAATGTAAGACTGGTGTAGGGCTTCGCAACTTGGTCTCGGGGCTTCGTCCCTTGTCCAAGCCCCATTGGCGGAAAATTTGAATTTGTATTTAAGTCTCTGCAGGTTAAGGCTGGAAATATGAATCTGTATTCTAATAAGCGTATCTAATGCTAACTTATAAGCCAGGTGTAGTGCTTCGCAGCTTACTCTCAAGCCTTCGCTACTTGACAAAAATTTGAATTTGTTTGTGGAGCCATCTCGCGGTATATTTTTAAAAGTACATACAGAGCCAGGTAATGGTTATGGCGGAAAATTTGAAGTAAGGAGTCTAACACCAAGCTTTAAGGTATGACGTATTCATCTGGGTCTCAACTCTCTGTTACGCACAATATACTATGGCTTTAATTATGAGTCACAATGTATCGCAATCGCTTTGTTTTAATTATGAGTCATAATAGCACATAACAATGTAATTTTATATTACCGTTTTCTACTTGAATATTAAATTTGTTGTTTTCCCTGCTGATCCTAAAGAAATCAATAGAACGTCTTTAATCTTCAGCTGCTCATTAAATTGGTTTATGCGCTGGTCCTCGGTCTTGAAAAATTTGTAGAAACGCATAGGTAGTATGCATTCAAACTGGGCCAGTTCCACAGTAACCCTTTCAACATATTTTGTTGATACGAATCCAAGATTGAGTATTTTATCTCCAAGCCCTTAATATTTTTGAAAGGTTTAAAACATGTTGTGTTTAGGTTTGTTAAATCCATATCTGTAATTATAATACAACATTAAAAACTGTACGAGCGAATGAAATAAAGTAAAAGCTAAGGCAAAAAACTCACCAGGGTTGTATTGAAGAAACGGACTATTGACACATAAAATAAAAAACTGCAAGTGAAGCTAAGCAATACTTCATGGGTTTTGTATAGACACACAATCTAATTACCCCAAAGTCGTTACGCAACAGGAAAAAACAAGTTCAAATTTACCTCCAGGGGGGCGAAGGCTCGAAAGCACGTCGCTAAGCCCTATACCTATTAGATTACACATTCAAATTCCCCGCCATAACTAAACAGAATGCAAAGACTTAAATATAAATTTAGATTTTCCGTCAAGGGGTCCACCTTATTAGAATACGGATCCAAATTTACCGCCTTAACCTACAACGACTTAAATACAAATTCCGATTCTACACCTAGAGGCCAAGACAAGGTGGCGAAGCTCCGAGAGTAAGTTGCGAAGCCCTACACCTGTCTTACAAGTTAGCATTAGGGCCCCACTTATTAGAACACAAATTTCAATTACAGCCAATGTAATTAAATAACACATAGCTAAAATAGTTTTAACATCCAAGCTAAAAAAAACACTCCTCAAAAACACTCTTGAAATAATGAAATCAAATGGGCGTAATGTAATTCAGCGACACACGGTGAAAATAATTTAAGTCTCATCTTAAATTTAAACTTTTAAGAACTACTTACATGTAAAGAATATTGTTGTGGCAGGATATAGATGTTGCCAGGTAGATTGTTAGTAGTAAAACTTCTTACAGTGTTTATATTTTGTACAAGAAAAGATACAGTATCTTCAAAAATAGAATAGAATCTGACTGATCACATTTAAAATTGGTCTAGAGCAATCTGGCCGTACCTATCTATACGTTTTAGCACATTTCTTGACATTATTCGTTTTCAGTCAAAAAAAAACCTTAATTGATCGGCCTTGGTAACCTTAAAACTGCAATAACTTTTCAAATAGAATCTGACTTAATAATTGTAAAAAGCTCGTATAATACAGACGGTGCTCCTCATTTATACGTATAGTAACGTATTTAGATTTCTTCAATCTGTAAAATTAATACAAGGTAACCTTTTAGAAATAATTTAAACCTTATTTCTATATGTAAGATGGTATTAGAAACTACTTACAATTCAGACCCTCAAGTTTCTGTAATCTGTTTACAGCAATCTTTACTTTAATCTTTTACCCCCGACTCATTCGCATTTGCACGTTTTAGTATGTGTCTTGACAGCGCTCGATTTCAGACCTTTAAAAAATCTTAAACAATCTACAACAGTTTTTGTTTTGTAGGTTGTAATTAAGTGAAAATCTTATTTGATCTACACAGAGTTCCCGTTTAATAAAACTTAAAATGCATCTAGGTTAAACTGTCTATTATCATTTACATATTAAATTAATTAGAGGTTTTTGTTTATAACAGTATATTAGGTTTTCTTCATTCTATTAAAATTAATTCAAGGTGGCCTTTTAGAACTGCTTTTAAAACCTTATTTCTACATGCAATATACTGTTAATTTTGTAGTCTGTAACATATTGGCAACTGAATCATGCACAAACAAATTCAAATTTTTGATCAAGGGGCGAAGGCCTGGGTGTAAGTTGCTAAGCCCTACATCTGTTTTACAAGTTAGCATTAGGCCCCTTATTAGAATAAAATTCATACTTCCCGCCACAGCCGAACAGAATGCAGAGACTTAAATACAAATTCAAATTTTCCGTCAATGGGGCCTCGACAAGGGGGCAAAGCCACGAGACCAAGTTGCGAAGCCCTATACCTGTCTTACAACTTAGAATTAGGCCCCCTTATTAGCATACAAATTCAAATTTCCTGCCAACGGGGTTACGACAATGTACGAAGGCCCTTCGAACAAGTTCCGATCACAACAAGGGGGAAAAGCCTCGAGAGCAACTTGCGCAGCCCTAACCTGTCTTACAAGTTAGCATTAGGCCTCTTATTAGATTCAAATTTTCCGCCAATGGGTCTGGACAATACGCGAAGGCCTCCAAACAAGGTCCAATCACGACAAAGGGAGCAAAGACCCTAGAACAAGTTGCGAAGTTGCAAATGTCCCGTCACAACCAATCAGAGTGCAAAAATTAATCCTCCAATCCGAGCACAGATGCTGAATAGTTGGGCTAAGGACCAATTAGAAACCAGAGGGGTGGGACTTATGCGAGCCAATCATGTATAGGGATGGGTTTGGTCTAGCCGTAGCCCCGCCTTAATACAAGTACAACCAATCACGTAAAATGTGTAGGTGTGGCCACGTCTTGATGAAGTCATAACGGCCTTAAACCCCCAACTTAACACTGACAAATATGGTTGCTAGAACACACCCTAGGTCATCCAGCACCCTTAAGGTTAGACCGCCAAAAGGACTCTTAATATTGCTAATAGGAACTTAATTATAGGCTAAACTCCGCCCAGAGGTTGAAAGACGCCCCCGAAAAGAAGCGACCCCACCCCAGACCCCATGCAGGCCCCACCCATGACTTACCCCACTCCCACCACTTTTAATTAACCCCACTCCACCCCCACTACTTTTAATGAATTATGACGTCATTGTCCTATTCTACCCCCATTCTACTCTCGTTGAAGTCTGCTGAATTCGAATATTTATATAAATTAAAGAGAAACTATAAACTAAACGCATCTAAGTGCTAATAATGACAAAGTCATAACAGTACGTGGATTGTGAATTACAACTACCAACGTACATACAGTAAAAGATCTATAGACGGAAGTTTGGTGACCAATTTTGTCTCCCAGGCTTTAGCGATCAGTGCTTCCTTTGGCGACCGACCGATGTGACTTTGGCGACCATGAAAATTGTACGGTTTTTACTTTCATGACCGGTCGCCAAAAGCATTCATAGGTATTTCATATAATAAATAGAGTGGAAGCAAAAGAGTACGCAAATTATGGACACCTTTGCGTGGATTTGATGGTCGATTATTGAAATCATATACATTAATTGTGTATTTATTTTATATTGACTCTTTTTTACTTCAATTTAAATATACAAGTAACGTAATTGTGGTAGTTCTTCCTTTTTGGAAAAGGCCTTTAATCCTTATTTTTACTTCGTTTTGTATGTTTAAACACAAATAGGCGAATTACGTATAATTTTAGTTAAATACGCTTTAAATTTTATTTGTTTTGCATCAAATGTATAACAACCTTTATTTAAATTTTTTTGTATCTATTTAGTATAGTGTTAGTAACCTTTAGTAGCAGGCCTGCGGTTAGCATGTGACGCGCTATGGAGAGAAATTCACGCCCCCTTCCCCTCAATCCCTTTCACTGGCTCCATCCAAGCAAAAGTTAAAGGCATTTTCGAGGCGCGCATTCGCAACGTAAACTCTACAAGAACTTTTCATTGATTATTTAGATGGTTTGACGTTTAAAAGATTGCTGTCCTTGTAACTGCCTTTTCTTGCATAATAATTAAAATGGTTTATTTTAATTTGCCTCGGTCTAGCTCAAATCGGGTCTTGTCCTAACAAGAAGGGGGTGGTTCGTATTTGGTGCTTAACACTGTACACTTTGAATAATTACCATAAAATGTTTTAAACGTATATTACCCTATTTTCTATAAAACTAAATAATCAGATACTAAACAACAAGAAAACAATTTTATATCAGGTTAATTGGAGTGTCCTTCCTGGTAGCGCCCGTTTTGGTTAGTCTCCCGTGGGCGGTAGTGGTGGAATTATCGGCTCCTGAGACGTTTCAGTGGAAATATAAATTATTTGATTCAATTACTAGTGTGTTATGACCAAAAATCCTGATAATGACGATTTATTTTGATTTATTACGAACGCTGAGGCCGGCCCTGTAAACGGTGGCCTGGTATTTATCAGGTGGCGTTGTGTAATATTTTCCGTATTACATAAGCAGGGGACAACAATCGCGAAGTTGTTCGTAAGCAGGTCACAGAGCAAAATCAATCATTTAAAGTAACCTTGGTGGGCATGACTATTCTTATATGTGATTTGGCTTTCAGACTGAATAGATGTGAATTCAGTACCTGGAATTCTTCACAAAGGACAGGTTAATAATTATACGTTTCTTCTTAATTAATTTAGAACGTATTTACATTGATTAATACATAACATAAAACATTTAGTTATGCCCGGCAATAAGACGCATTAATTCTTTATAATTAGAAAACGTCTGTTATAGTTAAAGCGCGTATAACCTTCTTATAAGCGAAACTTATTCTACCTATTAAATACAGGGAAGACGGAGTTTATCACGAACAAATCTACGTTAGTTATTATTAAAAATTGCTTCTATTATTAATTGTTGTAAACGAATTAATCTGAGGCGGGTTTACACGATCTTTTAGGACTGCGTGAACTAAATTAAACAATTCTGAGAATCTGCAGTCCACAATCATAAAAAAAAAAAATAATAATAAGAGATAGGATATAGGTTTAAATTCGGCACTTTTGCTAAATTCGATGCCGAGTAATAATCTGAAAAGAAATTTGAGCTAACTCGAATGGATTTGGTTTTATGCTCGCTAGTAATCTAAAGGGGTTAAATCTGGACTTCTTGCTGGCCACCTAAGTGGTCCCCTATTTCCCATCCATTTATCAGGAAATTCGCCGTTAAGATATTCACTTATTATCGCAGCATTATGAGGAGGATCTCCGTCCATTTACCACCAGAGAGTCCATCTTTTGTTTAGCGGAACATCATCCAAAAGGTCTGATACTTCGTTTGTTAGAAATGCGAGGTAGCGTTGAGACGTTAGGATACTTTCGTAAATAATTGGCCCAAGTAGCCTATCCTTCCAGATTCCAACCCACACATTAAAGGACCGGTGGCCTTGTCCTCGCATTTGCCTGTTAATTTGTGGATTTTCAACAGACCAGTAGTGCTCGTTATTACGATTAAACATTCCATTAGTGGAAAAATTGCACTCATCCGTCCAAATTATTTGATTGAGAAAGTTGCGATTTTCCAGCATTTTGGTATTAAGTTGGTTACAAAAATCCAACCGTCTCATATCGTCCCCAGGCCGAAGAGTTTGACTAACGTGTAACTTAAATGGTTTATAACGGTGTTGCTTTAACACTCGCCAAACTGTCGTTTTTGGCACTTCAATAGTTTGCTCTATTTCTCTGGTAGACGTTGAAGGATTTTCTTGAACCTAAGATGGATAACATAAAGTCATAACTCTCCAAAAAAAATGTCTGCTGAAATTAGGAGTGAAGTGAGTGGATATTCTTATAATTAGTATAATACTAACAAATAGTACCTGATGTAATATTTCTTCTTCGGCATCTCTGCCTAGTCTACTACCACATGCACTTCGAGGTTTCTGAAAACATCCAAATTCTCGCAAATTTTGGTCTAATTTTAAAAAATATCTCTGGTTTGGTTGCTGCCTCTCCGGATATTCCTCTAAATATCTTTGTTCTGCTCTGACATTATTTCTATTGCATCTATAAAATATCCTTATCATGTCTCGTTTTTCTGAATTTGAAAACATTCTAAAGAAACTTGCAAATTTTAAGGCACTAACAAGAAGGATCTTGCAGTTATTACCCTTTTTAAAATTAGAAAATGACGTGACAAAAGCCAACTCCTGAGTTTTGTTTGATTCATGGGTATCGTGATATTTAATATTTAGTTTTTAAGAGTATTTTAGTTCGCAGTCGATCAAACCATGAAGTGTTATATATTGCTAAAATCAGCATAACATTCTCCATCCAACGCCATAAAAATATGTTTTAACCCCGATAAGAAAAAATAAACCTGATGATGGTTCAGAATAAACAAAACGTCGCATAATATTTTTAATACCGTATTAGTATTGTGCGTAAAAAGTTGCCTTAATAATGTTTAATCGAATTTTGAAAATTCCTAATAATAAGGTAGCCAAACGCGAAAAACAAAATTCGAAATTTTTAGTTTTTTGAGCATAAAACCAAATCCATTCGAGTTAGCTCAAATTTCTTTTCAGATTATTACTCGGCATCGAATTTAGCAAAAGTGCCGAATTTAAACCTATATCCTATCTCTTATAATAAGCGAGATCCCCATGCTTGCCCTCCACTAATGGATTAACAGGTTTTGAGCAGTTTAACTTGTACCGAACAATAATAACATATGCATGGTTAGCACCTACAAGAATCTTTGTGTGCCAAGTTTGGTAAAAAAGTATATAATAATAAACAATGTGCTACAAAGATTAAAACAATACATTCATTCTCGGTCCACAAGTGAAACGAAAATCAGTGTTAGAGAATTTATTAATCATTTAATTTTAGCATTTATTACTTTTAATATTATTTAAGCTTTAAGTAACAAATTTTGTGATTGTAAATGCAAGACAATTAAAAGTTTGTTTTGAATTCTTGATACCTATAGGGGAAGGTAGTGTAACTGTACGCACAGGGTAAGTGTACGCAGGCAATTTCAAACTAGCGGCGCTACCTCTGACCTAACATATTGTACTAACCTAGCTGAGGTCAAATCAAATTCTTCTGTATTTACATATCAACACTACATGAGGAAGTTTAATATGCAACTTCATGTAATTTGTGACAGTTACAAAATAAGCTGTAAGTACTTTATTTATTAAATATATTTAATGAATACTGCATGTATTATATGCTAATGAGTATTAGTGGTCGTTACCAATTATAAATGTTTTGAAAAAAGATCACTGCAACTTTTTTTTTCAATTGTGATTGTTGATGTTAAACGTTGGGGCAACTGTACGCAAAATCGAAGGGGTAAATGTACGCGCGTATACTTCCCCCAAAAATTATTTACCTAAGTAAA
Organism: Vesta saturnalis; assembly: GCA_036346205.1. Classification (NCBI taxonomy): domain Eukaryota; kingdom Metazoa; phylum Arthropoda; class Insecta; order Coleoptera; family Lampyridae; genus Vesta; species Vesta saturnalis. The sequence continues at coordinate 4,201,607 of JARFJB010001884.1, read as the reverse complement.
ACAGGTACCTCCAATAAACCGTATCTATTTCAGATGCCACCAACGTATCAAAGAAAAACGAATAAAGATAATTGGACTGCTGAACAAATGAAAGCAGCTATTGCGTCTGTAGAGGGCGGTATGTCAATTCGGGGAGCAGGTAAAGAATATGGTATTCCGGAATGTACTATACGAAATTAAGCTTCAAACAATTAATAATAATGCCATTAAAGAACCACATTTAGGCAGATTTCCTATTTTTACCGAAGCTCAAGACATAGAGTTAACGAATCACGTAATAAATATGGCCAAAATGTTCCATGGTTTAACACCACTTCAGTTTCGAAAATTAGTTTATAGTTACGCGGAAGCCAACAAAGTTAAAAATAATTTTAATAAAAATACCAAAATGGCCGGAAAAGACTTCTATTATGGGTTTCTTAAACGGCACGGAAATGTATCCCTAAGAAAACCGGAAGGCACTAGTATTAATAGAATAAAAGCTTTCAATGAAATTGATGTTAAACTTTTTTTTGAAAATCTCGGTAATCTTTTCGAAAAGTACAAATTCACAGCAGACAATGTATACAATGTAGATGAGAGCGGCATCACGACTGTACAACGGCCTGCCAATATATTGAGTCCCAAAGGAATTAAACAACTTGGCGCTAAAATTTCAGGAGAGAGAGAAAACGTCACAATAATTTGCTGTATGAGCGCAAGTGGCAAGTACATTGCGCCAATGTTTATATTTCCACGAAAGAGAATGGGTCCGGGATTAGACAAGAATGGCCCCCCTGGAGCCATTTACACATGTGCACCTTCAGGTTGGAGTAACGAAAATTTATTTTTTGACTGGCTTCAGCATTTTTCCAAAAGTGTTAAACCCACTGCAGATGAACCTGTCCTGATTATCTTAGACAATCATGTAAGCCATATTAGTTTAAAGATATATAATTTTTGCAAAAATACTGGCATAGTTTTGCTAACACTACCGCCTCACACGTCCCACCGCCTACAACCACTCGATTTAACATTTTTTGGACCTTTGAAGTCGGCATATAATAGGGAGTGTGACCTTTATTTAAGACATCATGAACGAATAACAACTTACGACCTTACCCAAATTTTTGCAAACGCTTATACTAGAGTAGCTAACATGGATAAAGCTATTTCGGGTTTTAATGCAGCAGGAATTTACCCATATCAGCCAGACAAATTCTCAGCTGAGGATTTTGCACCAGCCGCAAATTTTACTGCTGTCGAATTAGACATACTAATTCCACCTGGAACGGGAAATGGAGCAGAAACTGTAGAAGAAGAGAATAGGGAGCATTTGCAGCACATACCAGTTGATGTTCTGTGTCCAATTCCCGGCCCAAGTGGAGTAAAAACCAAAAGAACGACTAGACCTAAACAGAAGTCAAAAATCTGGACCCAGACGCCAAACAAAGAAGAGCTGATGCTAGTGGAAGAAAAAAGAAATCAAAAAACTAAAATACATAAAGAAGTCGAGAAAAAACCAATGAATAGGCAAACTACACTGAAAAGAAGGTTGTGTGAGAGCAGCGACGAGTCGGATGATGAAAACATTGATCCAAACACTATATGCGATGATGACGAATTGGATGATTTATCAGATACCGATAAAGAATTATGTTTAATTTGCGGAGATGGACCAATTAAAAGTGAGACTTGGTACAGGTGTACCTTGTGTTCCGGATGGGCACATGCGTTATGCAGTGGTTGGGATACCCCCAAGAACTATGTATGTGATTTTTGTTTCAAATAATTATGAATTTTTAGTTTTTCTAACTGCATCTATTCTTATGTAATAAAATACTAACGTATGTAGTGTGTTATTTCCCATAAGTCTAATTACCCCAGCATTGCGTACAATTGCCCCCTATGTATGAGGTAACTATACGCAAAGCCTCGACGGATCAAAATAGTGATTTTATCGAACTACTTTTTTTAATACTCTTCTATCTTAAGTATGTTGTAAAGAATACTGTAGTATATACAATACCAAAAGCCGAATATGCTAAGTAAGAAATTGGCCGAGATAATCAACTTCAAACGTTAATACGTACAATTACCCCACTCTCCCCTACATTTATTTATTAACCAGTTATTCAAATGTGTAAGTATCTGCTTTAAGTGTGGTAGTAAATAAAAAGAAGAGTTTATTATTTTACATGTTGCAAGCATTATTTACATAAACATTATTATCTTTGTGAATTTTAAAATGTTGAAAACTTTCGTGTAATTGTATCGTGAATTAGATACTGTAATGCAAAAGGTTTCCGATATAATATTGGTTAGGTATAAGTATATTATGTAAAACATTTTGCCCATACTCATCCATTATCTTACCATCTACATGTTTCTGAAATTCAGCTTCTTAGGGGGGAAATGGAGTACACAAGTTCTTATGAAAAATTTTTAAATAATCTTTCTTTCCACATGAATTAGGAAGATAATAACTTTATAAAAAATAAATGGACACGCAATTTTTCTTTTTTATGGACGTAAAAAGGGGTATCAAAGTCTTATTACGAAATCTTATAATGGACCTATAGATATTAGCTTCCAAAAAATCGTTTTAAAATGGGCCGTGCTATGCTATTAGTAACGATAGTCAGCGAAACCCATTTAATAATGCGAAAAATATATATAAATTAAGGAATCTCGCTGTGAATGCTATTGAAGTGTACCGGGTGGCCAACTAATAACGGCCGTCGGCCATATCTCAGGAATGGAATATAGCACAGGTTCGGGAAAAATTTTTTATAACAAAAGTGACCTCGAGAAACGCCTGGAAATTATTTTCAGAATTGTAGGTCCACCGCTAGAGGGCGTATTTGACAGTTAAAATTTTTCAAAATTTACTCAATTAAGGGGCATATTAAATATTATAATCAGATTCCTCGACAAATTCTGAAAATTTTTTATTTGACAAGTTTTAGTCTATCTCTTCAAATAAGGGGTGGGGGAGAGGGGAACCTTGTTACGAAAAAACGCCTTTAATTCAGGTTCTGCTTGACCGATTTTAATAAACTTAATGTTGTTTGAAAGAGCAAGTATTCAACTCAAGCAATAGCACTGACCTATGTTCCGTGATTACAAAATGTTGTGATTTCTTTAACTGGTTTGTTTCGCAACATATAGAAACAACCCCAACAAGCTTAAATTTATAACCCCTATATGCATCTAGTAACAAAGTAGTTTTCTCTAGTACATATGAATCTTTTAACATGTATAATACAAACATTGATATTATATTTACCTCCGCCCCAGTGTCTAATTTGAACTGTACTTCTACATTGTTAACCTTAATAGTTTCGCACCATAACAGTGTTTTAACTTCATCCACATTGACGGATGCTACTTTAATCTTTTCGACTGCTAACCTTTGTTCTGGATGAGCTGCATCTTCTATTTATTGTACACCGTTCACTCCACGGGCTTTCTTCACTCTGCATGACACTTTGAAATGGTTGAACTTTCCACAATTTAAACATCTTTTCCCAAATGCTGGACATTTATGGATGCCATGAACTGTTTGATACCTGCTGCATTTAAATTTTCTTTCTTCTGTATTCACATGTTGCTTCTTCACTAAATTAACATTTTTGGACTCCTGAACAATTCTAATCTGATCTTTTGTCACCTCGCTGTTTTTACACAATTCTACAGTTTATCTAAATTTAATTTCTCAACCGATAACAATTTTTCTTGCAGATTTTTATCCTTTATTCCCAGAACAATCCTATCTCGAAACATTTCTTCCGGATCTTTAAATTCGCAACTATGCATTAATTTTTTTAACTCGGTTAGAAAATGATCAAACGGCTCGCCATCCTCTTGTCGCTTGTTATAAAACAAGAATCTTTCATAAACAATATTTTTCTTTGGGAATATATATTTATCAAACTCTGCAACTACTATATCATATTTTTCTCTTTCTTCAACTGACAAATTAAAATTATTGAAACACATTATTGTCGTGGTTTATCAATACTTTTAAAGATAAGAATCCAAATTTCTACAAGACAAGATCCATTATGACTGACAAGGATTTGACCGAGCGATTCTTATTAAAGGCAGCATTTCCTAATGTCAATATGATCCTTTGTGTTTTCCATACACTGAAAACTTTTCGTAGGGAGATCACTTGCAAGAAACTAGGAATTACTCAGTCACAAAGATTACAAGTCGCTAGAAATGTTGCAAGGATTAGTGCATGCAAAGACAGCCGCTCTTTTTCTTGAGATATATGAGAAGCTTAAGCAGATTGCTCCAAAAGTTGTTTTAGATTATTATCACAAAAATTGGCATGATATTAAACATGAGTGGAATATTAGCACTAACTTTCTGAAGGGTAATTTTCTTAATAATATGAATAATCGCCTCGAGTGCCTATATTCAAAACTAATGAGCGTAATCTCTAAGAATAGTTCTTTAGAAGAGTTCCTGAGAAGTTTTTTCACAATAATTAAATCTTTGGAAGATAAAAGAGATTACGATGCCGTTTGCAACTTACAGAAAAGACGCCACATCGAACAGAAATGGATGATGACATAATCAAATACGAAAACTATTTAACCAAATATGTATTTAAATATGATAATTATTCTTTACCCACAACTATGTCGTCACATGTTTTATGTGCGGAGAAATGTGAAACTTCCATATTTTGATGAGAATCTCGTTGACAAAAGATGGACAGTAATGCACTACAAACATAATCATAGGCTACTCAGAAATTGGACTAATAATCAGCCAGAATCAGACATGTTAGCTGACAAAAACCATAATACTGAACTGACTGTTGAAATTGAAACATTACCAAGCACTAATCGTGTCGTCAGCTATGGCGAGAAACGGAAGAAAGCTTTGGCATTTACAGATAGTTTGGCTGATCTCTGTGCACAAAGGTTTGGTAAGCTATTCACTCAAATACTGACCACCCTAAATCAGCTGGTTACCATTTTGGAAAAACGATGTTACCGTTCGCATTAATTCTACGGAAAGTGAGAATGAAGATGATCGTGCAATAAGTTGTGATACTTTTTCTAGCGAATTAAGTAGTCAATTCAATATTGAAGAGGATGAAGCAAGTACAATAAATAAGATTAAGAATGCCAATGATAATGAAACCACATCTGACAATGTACCAAATATGACTGAACCAAAGATAACTGAAGCTGTTGTTCCTAATGATGAAAAAAGAATATGGCCGAATACTAGCAGTAATACAGTCATGATTTACATTTATAATGAACATGACTATTGCAATTTGTCTGTGCACTTTAATACTGATACATGTGAGTTAAGAGCAGAAACTAATATTGAAATTTTCAGTACATCAAGTGATTTGAGAAATTTAGTATGTATTAATTATGATTATGATAAGTGGCCGGAGATAGTGACTGAGGTAATCAGTGAGGTCGTTGCAGATAACGGGTGGACCGAGGCCGAGACTGAAATAGAACACAATTCATATAAACCAGAGTTATTGCACTAAATAGGGGCAGTTCAGATATGAAAATACAAATTTCGAAAACTATTGTTCCACCAAAAAAAAGAGAGAGACCAAAAGCCCAAGAAGTAACTGTAATTGGGTTAACAAAAGAAAAAAAGGAGAAATGATCGCAAGCCTACCCCATATATCAAATTAAATTTGAAAAAGCAGTTCTTTATTTCGGCTAACTTCGTGGAACGAGATGAGGCAATTAACATAATCAAAAACAATTTAATCGTGAATCAAACTGCCTTTAATAACTTACGTAATGTTTCTCGCAGCATTTCAGATACAAATGTGGACATTTGTATCATCAGGTGGGTAACAATAAACTTTCTTGTGTGAGTGTTAAAATTAAAACTGTCATTTTTAGACCTATGATAAACGATGAATCATGGAAAATTATCAATCAGATTATCCAAAATCAAAAACAGGAGCGCGAATATTGCAACAGTTGCTTTCAAGATTTCAAGAATAAGAAGCCTAAAACAAAATTTTGGGGTTGCCTGGCTTGTTACAGTAGTAAAAATAATTATCGTTATTTTTTAAATATCTTATTAATAAGGGTTACTTCGTTGTGTCAACTATGACTTTTTAACATTTCCCGTGCTTATACCAATACAATTACCAGATATTTTTATGCAATAGGTACTAGGACAAGGGGCCAAGAATATATGAATGTTGCTTACCGGCAACCAAGTTTGTAGCCGGTAATTCCGCCTATTGAATTTCGACCAATCACATGGAACTACCGGCTACGAAAATAGTTACCGGTATCGGCTACCTATCCACTGCCGTATACCAACAGGTAAGTACAATGACTAACTTCATGTGACGGTACAGTGTTGTCACTTTTTACATTTCTACAACAAAGTTAATTTATATATATTTATAAAGTGAGTATATTTCGGATGGCTAACAATATGGGCAACGTGTATAATTTATAGGTCTCCTAACTATCAGATGTCCATTGATCTTGTATAAATAATTCCAACATACAGTGTGAGGACAGCCTGTGTTGCCAAATTTAATATGTATCTTTACGAATTCGCATACTAATTGCTTGTACATTATTACATCTACAAACTTTCAGTGTAGTAGTTTTCATATTGTTAAGATGTCTCGAGGTAAATTAATGGTGAAACTTGCATGCAAAGGTAAGTAAATTCAATATAACTTCTTTAGATTACAAAATTACATACATTTATTTTACCTAATCAATCTGATACATTGAGATTTATAAATTTGTGTACACTGTGTTTACTTGATGCAAATTTAAAGAAGCGTTTCAAATTATTTTAACATAATTGGTGGTAATCGTTAGCAAATGTTTGTGTTACCGGGCATAAAAAAATTTCTACTAGAATTTATAGGCATTTTGATCAGTGTACTGAAATTGTGTGGATTACAGGCACGAGTGGAAAAATGAATTTACCCCAACTGACGGTTCTTCATAATTTAATGAAAATCATAGTTTTATGAAAGTTTGAATTCATCTAAACTTTTATTTTTTGAACAATGGTTGCCTTTATGTACATTTCAATATTTTTTTTAACCTTGTCAATTTGAATAGGTACTTTGATGGCTTGTTTTTAATCTTTATCATAAGATAAACTTGGTTTATAATGGCCGATAACTTATTCCACTACTTTATCGTTCTGTCAACTTTGCCCTAAACATAGATGATACGGTTCACAGTGCAAACATGTCTTACAGTTACGGAATACGATCGACCAATCAGGATTATGTCGTGGTTTCACAGCTGATTTATTAGTAACATAACCTCGTTTTGTTTGGTATACAAAATAGAACATTTTTATTATATCATTAAATTGTTGTTTAAGTATAAATAATTCAGAGACGGATGTGGTTGTTTGCGGAATGTTTGTGGTTATTTTAACTGCAGCGGTAGCAGCAGTTTTATCAAATAAATGTGGAAATTTCTCCACCAATGATATTAATTTTATATCCATCGTAAAATGAAAACTAAAATATCTAATTTACAACAATAGAATATTATCAAGTTATCTACTAAAATAGTAACTGAGTCTGTTCTATTCCAATCTGCCAATTTAGGAAACAATATAGAAATAACCTATTATCTACTTGGTAATAGATTTACGTAATGAGTAAATTAGTAAACACAGTTACATTTTGATTCACACGTGAGCAATTAATTTCTTTAAAACTTAGTATGTTTGCTTTTAATAATTTGTCTTATTTTTCGTAAATAAGCTGACACTTCCAAATTGTTAATAAATTTTCTGGTAGTGTTTCAGCAAAAAAATTGATACAGCACAAAATTAGCAATAGATAATTAATTACTTTATTATGCGCCAAGCGACAGTGCATTGAAATATTTTCGATGATAGTTGTAAGTTGTGTTTTGAAAAATTATCCCCTAAAATCTTTATAACGCAAAACATCCTATAAAATAACTGAATTATAACTCTCGATTTGGAATCAGAAGCCCCAGTAAGTTGCATTGATGACACAGAATCAAAAAGGGGACGAGGGAAATAAAAATATATCCGCAGATTTGGAATCTGAAGACAAAATTGATTATATTCAAGGTCAAGAAGAAGAGAATGGGAGAAATGGAAATATATTTTAAAGACGTCTGTCGTAGGAATAACATTTTTATACTCATTGTGAGTACTATTTAAAGTGCACAGAAGTAAGTAATATCTAAAGCTAAAGGTTAAACTTTGCTATAGCTGTACAGGTTTGGATATTGATATTTAAATACAGGGTGTAGGGAGCACACATACTCCAAACAGTATCACTACACTTGAAAAACCAACATTAAATTTTACACAGGTACCAGACAGCAAAGACTGAAATATATTTAAATAAGAGTCCTATACACAAGTAGAAAATAACATTGCCCTTCATAGTTACCAAAGAAATTTTGTTGTTAGCTAATAAATGTAGAAAATTTTACTTTTATTTCAGAAAATTATTTGAGTGATATTTCCGTTTTCTTAAGTAGTCTTTGATGTTTTAATAGTTTTCACATTTTATACACCTGATTTTCAGTCTAAATAACAAAAGGTAGGGTACATAACTTATTTACATTAACAGGAAACCTACCTGAAATATCAAGAGAAAAAGAATAGTCAGGGTAAATATAAAAAGAACGATGATGAAGAAGTATATAGTCAGAAGACACAACATCTTCAAAAGAACTTTAGGGATTGTATATTTTCAACAACAAATTCAATACTTCGCCCATTTTATCATACATGGTAGATGTTCAACTACTTTAAATGAGGACATGAATAAGGAATTAGCGTCATTACTTATAAATTCAGATGATAATTGCAAAGATTCCTGCTGTGTCCCTGAATCAGACAACTGAGGTATGAATTGTAGATATATTTAAACTTGCTATTTTACTATGCTTTAGGCTTCAAAACAAAGAGATGTCCTCTTTATTAGATGCAGAGTCCAATGGTTCCGATGTAGAAAAGGAAAATAGACTGCTGTCTTCACGTTGATACGGGTGTGACGACAGCAGCTAGCGATAGCCGCTAAACCAACGATAAATGCCGAAAGCTACACAACGTTACCAAGTGATCTAAAGAAAAGCGGATTAAACGGTATGCACCGTTTTGTATGATTCTGCGCAAACTGCTACCTTCTCCGATATACGAATCACCTGCGAACAATTGAGATAAAGGTAAGCAATTTCAAACCCAGAAATTCATAAAAATGTAAAACGAAACACGAAATCGATCGACCTCCGAATGGAGCCCATAGGATGCGATTTGGAGAAGAGAATGTTTTGTTTTGAGACCGTTTGCAGCAAATAAAAACTTTATAAATGACTTAATTGAATGTAGTTGATATTTCTTAAAAAATAAAAACCTCATAATATTTGCAAATTGATGATTGTGCCCTCGAAGGGATGTAGCAAATAGCGTTTCAAATAAGAGAGTATTTCATCTGAACGCACATACCTTAGATTTTTTGTCTGGTTACGTTAGCGAAGATTGTGTCAATAGATGAATTAAACATTTTTGAGTTCCAGAAACTCATACAAAAGTAAACCAATAACCTACGATAACGTGAAGGATTGTGTGTTCAAAGTTTAGTGCGCACCATTGTTATCGTTGTTGCTACGATTTCCGTTAAATGACCAAATTAGTAGTATTCTTTACGTGAAAGCAGAAAAACAAATAAATAATTGTTAATCGGATTTTTGAATTATTAGCTAAAGTAACTTTTTTTTTAATGGGACACCCTTGTTTATGATACCCAATAACAACCAATCCTTGGTCAATACATTTTTGAACTCTATTGAGGAGGACACTATTGGTAGCTTTTAGAATTGATCTACCGTGAGTCTGATTTATTAATTCGGTATCGGTTATCCTATTTTGTAATTACTCAACTGTCAAATGGACCTGTTCACCTGTTAAATGGCGCCCACGGTCACCGGACTTAACACCTCGAGATTTTTTCTCTGGGGTTACTTGAAGAATGAAATTTATAAGGATATGCACGAGATTGTTGACTAATTACAATACAAAATATTAAATAGGATACCCAATTAATAAATAAGGTTGACGGCAGAAGGTAGAACAATTCTAAAAGCTACCAACAGCAGGGCTTGAACATGTATTGATCGATGAAGAGACGTTTTTGAACAGTGTTGTCATCGTTTGTTTAATAAATTGATTCATAGATAACCCTATAGATAGATAACTACTGTAGAGAAACTGAAAGTAGGAGAGATTATACGATTGCAGTTTTTGATTTTCCAAATTTGACCATACCAGAAATACTGCTCTCCGATTATAACTCCTTATCAAACATGAATTGGTTAACTGTTGTGGCAGTAAACATTATTTTATCTATAATAAACTATACCAACGATTACCAAGTAATAGAAGGTGAATTATCCACAAAAATTTTTGAGTACTCAACTTTTAGCGAGTATTTTGTAAATAAATGTAACATCCACAAACGTAAATTAGCTATGCCGTTCATTGTTCATGGAAACCACTTTTGGTTAGCAATAGTAGATTTAGAAAACGCATTTTTCACAATATTGGATCCTATGGGAAGCAATGAAATAAAAAATAAGTTATTTTTTAAGAAATTTTATAATTTTATAGAAAATTATCATAATAGATTTAGACAAATCAAGATTTCCTGTACAAATATTAAACTTATTCTTCACAATCATATCATTCAAAACGATGGCCACAACTGTGGTCCTTATATAATTTATTTTTTTCAACAAATAACAAAAAAGGACTCATTAACATTAGATAACGATATGGAGGTGTATAGAATAAATTTAAAGAAGATGTTGCTATATCATTCCACGGATATGAATAATAAGTGTGTAATATGTGGCCGAATAGCAATCCAATCAAATGCGCATAAGTGTGTGTTTTGTAAACGATATGTTCACGTTGAGTGGCTTAATACAGGAAAGTCTCCATTTTTGGTATCAGGTATATGTAACCTTTGCGAAATGTATTAGATACAAACATATTGTGTGTTGTGACTATACTGTGTTTTGTAATTTATAAAGTGTACATGTTTGAAATATCTTGGCCTCGATCTTGGCTCTGATTAGCAGCGCGATAAACATGAAATTGAACATAGGTTAAAAAATACTAACCTGTACATTTTAAAATTTTAACATTCATCTATGTTTAATGAAGATTTATTTCGTGTCTTGTGGTGTAAATAGTGTAATGTAATTTGATTTGTACAGTCCATAGCCTATATTTAACAATTAGTATATTGGATTCTAGTTATAAATTCAGTGCTTATATAGTTTAGTGTACAAATAAAATTATTTAGTTCATTAGAATTAGAGTAAATATATGTTATGGAAAGTCGTTCTGTAAGGGCAACCAGCAGGGAATTCCCTAACCAAAACAAAGACATAGGTACGCGAAGTAAGTATAAGCCATGTGCGCAGTGGTAAAATGTAATAACACAGAAACTTTATTTTAAGCTTTTCTGGAGCACATTATATGGTATTTAAAATATATTAGGAAAAGTAATGAAAATTGGACATAGACCGTAGATGTCATCTGTTCAGAAAATTTTCAAGAAAAAAATTTTGTGAAACATAGCACTAGAATACAGTGCTTTACTTTCAAGAGCATGTTAAGATTGGAAGAAGTCCATTATCAATTTCAAATAATGCTTTGGAGGCTTCAACAAATAGCGTCATTGTGTCTCCAACAATTACAGACCATGCTCCTCAAACCATAAACGCGTATACAAAGAAAGAACAAAGAAACCACAAGAGAATACAGAAATAGAAAAAGTAAGTGCTTCTTACGTTAGGTGTAAAAACATTACGGGATCTTAATGTTTTAACATAACAAGGTAACTATTTTAGTTCTAAGTTTTTAAGTTTGTGACATATTCTCTTTCTAGGAAGCTCTTCAAGGCCTCGTTTGTTTCTTTTGTTAATTAATTAGACTTCTTTAAACTGATGAAACTTCCTTTTGTGGAAGCTTAGGTAAACGGGAGTTTCTAATTTTATATTTCGTACGTCAAAACATATTATGACATTGATTAACCTTACGTTTTTGCGTTTTAACCATAGTACGGAACTGAATTAATGTATGCCCCTTCGAGGGCACAATCATCAATTTGCAAATATTATGAGGTTTTCATGTTTTAAGAAATCAATTACATTGAATTGAGTCATTGACAAAGTCTATACTTGGTGGAAACGGACTTAAAACAAGACGTACGCTTCTCCGAGTGAAGTAATTATCACTTCGATCGCACCCTATGGCCACCATTCTGGGGCACAATCGATTTCGTATATCGTTTTACTTTTGTATGAGTTTCTGGAACTGAAAAATATTTAATTTATCTATTGACACAATCTTCGCTAACGTAACCGGACAAAAAATCTAAGGTATGTGCGTTCAGATGAAATACTCTCTTATTTGAACCGCCATTTGCTACATCCCTTCGAGGGCACAATCATCAATTTGCAAATATTATGAGGTTTTTATGTTTTAAGAAATCAATTACATTGAATTGAGTCATTGACAAAGTCTATACGTGGTGGAAACGGACTTAAAACAAGACGTATGCTTCTCCGAGTGAAGTAATTATCACTTCAATCGCACCCTATGGCCTTCATTCTGGGGCACAATCGATTTCGTATATCGCTTTACTTTTGTATGAGTTTCTGGAACTCAAAAATGTTTAATTTATCTATTGACACAATCTTCGCTAACGTAACCAGACAAAAAATCTAAGGTATGTGCGTTCAGTTGAAATCCTCTTGTTTGAACCGGTATTCGCTATATCCCTTCGAGGGCACAATCATCAATTTGCAAATATTATGAAGTTTTTATATTTTAAGAAATCAATTACATTCAATTAATTCATTTACAAAGTTTTTTATATTTTATCTCATTTGTTGACAGGTGTCCCGTCAGAATAGTGCACATCGTTTGCTTTATTAGGTCTGTTGTGTAGTACATTTACGTTAGTGATACTGTTACTAGCTGCTGTCTTCACGCTGATGTGTAGTATGTATATTTTTTTGTTTAGTTTAGTACTTTACTTTTGTTTAAGAAATGTAATATTTTATTTATTCGCATTTTCATCTTTTCAATAAATTTTTTAGTTGTTATTTAGTATTACTTTATTTGTCACATCTACAATACGACCTGTGCTGTGATCATAAAACGATTCATTCTCAAGTTGTGTACGTTCTTCCAGACGTACCCTGGCATAATCGTGTTGATTGCCCTCCGGTTTGAATAATGAAGTGAATTAGAAAAAAGTACAGAAATTAGTTACAAAACGTGTGAAAATGCAAATTTTCACTGTTATCACTCATAATTAAGATACTTTTCGAGTATGAAATCGTGTATTTCTATTAATTTTTTATAAATTTAAACGTTTCGATAACAATTACAGTTAGTTTTTGAAAATTATTTAAGACATCAAATGACACCTTAAATAATTGTCAAAAACTATTATCGTTTATGAAAATCAAAAAGTATAAGTTCGATTTTTAATTATAGAAACAGAATAGGATGTATTTTAAGAGTATTATTCAGGATTTAAAAAAATTATGATATTTCTTAGGTAATCAATTTTTATATTTCCATACACTTTGGGGAAAAGTTACTCAAACGGCGATAATTACCTACTATAATAATATTAAATACTACTAACAAATAAGTCACACAATCATTCATCACTAGACCAGCCACTTTCAGTTTCTGAATCGTCCTCCAAATTTATCACCAGTTTTTCGACTTGTACGTAATTAATTAATTAGTGTAATACATGATAATAAACGGAATGCGATTTGGTGGCGACGCCACTGACATGCCGCGCTTAAGAGACTTGAAGTTGGACGAATGCGCATCCAACGTTCAGGCATTCTTTGGCCGCGCGGACTGTAGTTCGAATGACAACCACAGAAGGATCAAGATCAGTTCAGGATGATCGTCGGTTAAGTTCTCCGTTCAGACCGTTCCACAATAAGTCGTTGTTGGTGGTCGTAATATAACCATAGATACAGTCCGCGCGGCCAAAGAATGTCTGAACGTTGGATGCGCATTCGTCCAACTTCAAGTCTGTAATTGTAATTGTAATTTGTTATTCAAATATAAAATTTATTACTTATCAACATGGTTATTTTTTGATTTTATAAATGTTTAAACTATTACTTACTGTTCATATGTAATTCAAATAAATAAAATATTTTAAAATTTCTTGTGGTTTGGTGACGAATAATTGAAAACGCGACACCGATGCCACTGGTAATGCTTTCAGTCGCTATTGCGTTAACGAGTGCGGCCGAATGCACGAACATCCATGCGCGACACGAGGCATTCTTTGGCCGCGCAGACTGTATCTTAAATCTATGAATATAACAAAAACAAATTAAGGAAGTGACTATCCTGCCGTAAGTCGGTAGATTAGCCTAAGGTGCTATTCTGCCGTAAGTCGGTAGAAAATTGATTTAGTAGTTAAGTATTATATCCATTGAATAATGAAAGCTTTCTTTTATTCATTGATTATATCATTGTTTATGTATAAACCATGGTATTATGGGGATATCTATTAAATAAATAATTTTTGTTAGGGGGAGAAATGAGATAATATGAATACAAAAATAGAAACAAAAAATTTAGGTGAACATGAGTAACAGTGAGACATGGGTAACAGTAAGATATTCAAATTATTATCAATTTATGCCATTATTTCCCAAATGTTGCTGCCCATATGCGTAACTAACATCATACAATTAATGGCGTTTCTGTTTGCAAGCATCACGCACGTTTAGTTTCATTGTGACTGCGATAGCGTGAACAATTATAGCCAAAAGTATTTTTGCGTAGAAATTTTATCCGTTAAATTTAAAGCCATCCGTATTGATTTGTCCGTTTTTAATGTGTAGAGTGAGAAATTGAACTTTTCTTTTGTTGTTTAAGAATATTTGGGAAAAATTCTAATCGTAGGGTAAGTAAATAAGGTAGTTTGTAGTTCAAGGTGATATGAGTAACAGTGAGACATTATTTAGTGAGTAACACTGAGACATGTCTCAGTGTTACCCATATGTTTAGCACAAGTTAAATTATTAAAAATCATACTTCTCATTTTAGAGGAATTTGTTTTAAGTATCAAAATGCCCAGAAATCCACCAAGGAAGACTAATATAGGAACATTTTCGGAGCAACAGATGAGAAGTGCTGTATAAAGAGTTTTAAATGGCAGTAGCATAGGGTCGGTGGCAAAGGAGAATGGTTTAAGTTTTCAGGGCCTGGCAAGGTAATTTTAACCATAATATTCTTTTATGTAAGGCATAAAAGTGAGTTTACCTTACATTCTTTCTTTCCAGATATGTAAAAAAGAAAAAATCAACGAACAGGCAGAAATAAGATATACTCCCAACTACGAGGTTAACAGAGTTTTTAGTCAAAATCAAGAACAGTCCTTGGCCGACTATATCATTAAATGCTCCCAAATGTTTTATGGATTGCCATTAGTTGAATGCCGCAAATTAGCCTACGAACTCGCAAAAATAAATAATATACAAACTCCGAAACCTTGCGAAATTAACCAAATCGCGGGATTAGAGTGGATTTTTTTTTTTTTTATGATTGTGGACCTGAACAGGCTAAATAAGGCCTATCGTGCTAAAGCACTCAGGAACACTTAGGAGGATGGATAGAGGGATAATGAATTGCCAATAGATGCCTATGAACAGCTACCTTAAATTTTCTCATGAGGGGTTTTCTTAAAAGGAATCCTAGAATATCTCTTAGAACCCCAGAGGGATGTAGTTTGTGCAGGGCTACATCTTTTAACGAATTTAATGTAAACAACTTTTTCAATAACTTACAAACTGCAATGGGTCGGGATAAAAGATTTTGTGATGGTACAAGAATATTTAACTTGGACGAGACAGGGACAGTAACTGTTCAAAAATCAGCTAAAGTATTGGCGGCTAAAGGGGTAAAACAGTTCAGCAAAGTCACCAACGGAGAAAAGGGACACTAGTAACAACATGTGTAATAGTCAGTGTAGCAGAAATCACCTACCGCCTGCTATGATTTTTCCGCGTGTCCATTTTAAGGAGCTGGAGCACCCCCAGGAACTTTGGGATTAGCAACAGTATCCGGATGGATGAACTCCGAATTGTTCCTAAAAGTGATGGAACATTTTATAAAATACTAGTTCCAAGGAAAATCCAAGTCTGTTGCTGTATGACAATCATGAGAGTCACCTCTCCATTAGCGTGCTGAATCTAGCTAAAGCAAACGGTGTTACTGTAGTAACTTTTCCGCCACACTCAACTAACAAATTGCAGCCCCTTGACGTAGGCGTATTTAAACCATTTAGCTTGGCATATAATGCTGCAGTTGACACCTGGTTAATGCATCATCCAGGAAATCCTCTATCAATTTATGAAGTTGCCGCATGCGTAGAGAAAGCTTTTAGTGGGCTTTAACGCGAATAAATATTACATCTGCATTTAAAAAAATGTGGTATTTTCCCATTTGACAGGTCAGTTTTTACTGAAATCGATTTTCTACCAAGCTCCGTGACAGATAGGCCGGATCCAACATTAGCAATGAAAACTTTTGTACAAACACCGACACCCGGAACGTCTGAAGAAAATGCAGACGAACAGTTTAATATAATTTATTCTCAAGACCCTGAACCAGGAAGCGTGAAAACAAATCTAGCAGTTGAGCCCTTTAGAACACCTCAAGAAATTCGCGGTTATCATAAAGCTGAAGCACGAAAGGAAACTCGGCAAGGAAGAAAAAGGAAGAAGTATGATTCCGACTGACACCAGAAAAACATGACTTGGAAGAAAGACGCACGAAAAAGCAAAAGACACCGATAGAAATACAGATAAAAAATAATGCTAAAAGAAAAATTGTGGAGAGTGATGATGAAGAAGAAGAAGCTACCTGGCAGTCAGATGGTTCTTCTGATAACTTTGACATTGAAATAGCTCCCACGGTATTTGAAGAACTAGACAAAATTCCTGACATTGCAGATTACGTCCTAGTAGAATTCGCACCCAAAAACGTAAAAGGAAAACATATTTACTACATTGAAAAATTTCTGTAATCGACTAGCAAAAATGATGATTTTGAAATAACGTTTTTAAGAAAAAGCGACACAATGGAAGGGAAGTTTTATTTTTCAGACGTTCCAGATGTTGCCACTTTTGCAAAAAGTGACATTAAAATGATTTTACCACAACCGATTAACTATGGAAAAACAAAAAGACAGAATTCACATTATTGGTTTGAAATTAAATTTAATTTAAATATTCATTGAAAATGATGCCTAAAATATTTCGTTTAAGTATGCTTTTACGTTTGTTTCAATTCTTTAAAATAAATACTGGTTATTTATTTTAGTGTCTCATTATACACATACCTGGGTAACAGTAAGACGAATGACCACCAAACAAAAAATTCAACACATTACCATTTTAACTTATAATTTACATTTAGAAGCATTTTTAAAAATTAACTTAGAAACACACTTCCATCAAAAGGTATAAAATTTCATGTATTTCTGTTCGTGTCTTTAATACCATAGGAAGAAAAATAAGTGTCTAAACAAAATAAGAGTAAAATTGTAGGTACCTACATTCCAAAAATAATATAAAAAATAAAATATAAATATATAGAAAACAAAACTTGAAATACAAAAATATTTTAACATGAATACTGTAAATGTAATAATAAATTACTTTTGTTTACATATCGAACAAAAATACTCTTTAGGTTAATTAAATATTTTTTGTTTGCTACATGGCATATGTATCCATCTATGACAAGTGTCACGGTGAATGCTATTTTTTTTTACTTACAGATCGGACAAAACCAAGATTTATCACAATTTCTAGTAACTAATAAGTCTTGTAGTTATTAAATGCCGAATCACTAAAATGTTTTCATATAGTAGCAACATTAACTCATCGTCAAATATAAGGCAATTTATTTGACTTGGTTTCAATTTAGAAACATTTTCAATAATTACATACCGATTATTTAAGGCCGCATGAACTATTTCTTGATTATTCCAAAGATAGCTTCTAATATAATTTTTTTTTTGACAATCAAGATCACTAAGTACAAACGATTTATCTTTCTGTTTCTTTTTACAACCGATTGGCCTACCCCATTTTTCATTTTTAATGGTAATTTTTTTGAAATCACATTCATTTGTGGCAGGTAAACAATTGTAATTATTTATTTGGCCATTTTCACTTGTACCTGCAACACTTTCATTTTCTTCAGTATGTTCTTTATTGGTAGAAGTATTGCACACATCAACAAATCTACTACTGCAAGAATCATTTGATTTAAATCTTTTCATTTTTGTCACATGTAGGTATTTCTTCAGGAGTAACATAACTACTGTTCTTGTTAAAATCATTTTGTGAGGTATTATTATCGTTCATTTCACTAATGAAATCAAATGTGGAATTTTGCGTATTGTTTCTCTCTGCCACATCTATAATTTCCACAATTTCAAATTTTTTTCAATCACCCAATATTTTTAAAAGAAATTCCATTTTTGCCAAGTTGTCCTTAAAATCTTGGGATCCATATGCTTAAATAACACTGGCCATTTTAGTGGCAGTTAATATTACCTTTTTATACCTCTGTTGGTGTGTAGAGCAAGACTGATGAACGTTGATTTCAGATAAAATTAACTGATGACTGAATTAAGATGTTTCAGAAGACGAATTGTTTCTAGAGGTGAAGTTTTCTATATGTTTTTGTTTAAATCTATTACATATTAAATTTTCATCACACAGGTCTATATTCAGTTGATGTCTTAAAGCAAATATATGCTTCCATAATAATAATAGATTTATTGTCCAACAGATACAATTACAGGACAACATAAAAATAGATAAATAAATAAATGCAGTGTACAAACTTAGCAATATCATATACCATATGCAAAAGGAAATAAGTTGCTACTGTTACAAAGAGTACTTAATAATTCAGTTACAGAACAATTATTGATATCAAAAGTATTTGGTAGAGTTATATATTTGTTGAATATAAAATAATGGAGATCTATTGTAATATGTTTGTGTGAGGTGCCGGATATGTAAACGTCAAATTGGTCCGAGACATGTAACTCGGTACTGAAAAATGAACTAGTTCCAAAAGTTGCGGACAATCAATTTTCTTATGGAGTGAATTAAATAAAAGGGTAAGCCCAATCTCAGATCGACGATATTCTAAAGAACGGAAACAAAATCGTTTTAGTAAACAGTCATGATTGAGCTCTAGGTGGATATACTTTATCAATTTTAAAAGCTAAATACTTTAAAAATTTTGAATGTTTTCTAGAATATGAATCTGATAATTATAGATCGGAAACCAAATTAACGAGCAATAGTCTATTTTGCTCTGATTAAACAAAAAAATAAAGATTTTAGTGGAGCTATATTATTGAATGATTTGCAGTTGCGAATTATGAAACCGAGTAACTTCATAGAAGAACGGTTTATGAACCCTAGATGTTCAGAAAAAGTAAAGTTGTTATCCAAGTAAACACCCAGGTCTTTAATAACAGTAAATCTTATAATGATGAGCGAGTTGATGGAATAGTCATAGCATACTGGCAATGTTCTGCTTGAATACGAAACAATTTTACATTTGGTTATATTAAGTGGAAGACAATTGTTGGTAAGTACACCAATTATGTAAAGAGGTAAATTGCTTTTGAATCAAGTGACAATCAGCGATTGAAGATACTGGAGAAAAAATCTTGAGATCGCCAGCAAAAAACAACTTTCCAAACATTTGGAAAAGTACTGCATGATAGCGACAATTTAAAGATAGAACAGATGGGAGCAGCAAGAAAATAAACGCAATCCTTAATTAGCAAATATGCATTGGATCAGGACCAACGCTATTTTTAATTTTGAGTTTGGGCATAGCCGCTACAATCTCGTCAATTGAGAATTGGCTGAGTTTATTGTGCTATAAAGATGTGATAGATTTCTAACAGTTGACGGGGAATACACGCTGCTAAAATATTGTCTAAATGCATCAACAACTTTGGAGGGATTGTCAAAGGTGAGATTAGCATACTGTACTGTGTTTGGAATACGAGAAAAGCCTCGTCTAGCATTTATGAAGTTCCAGAAATATTTCGAGTCAAAAGAGATTGAATTTTCAACCTGTGAGAGATAGTATCGATAAACATAATTGATTTGAGATTTAATTAGTCTTCTAATACGTTTAAACTTAATCAGGTGAGAGGGATTCCTATGCTTGTTATAGTTTTTTAAAAGTTGTAATTTTAATTTAATGTTACGAATAATTTCACCAGCGAACCATTTTGGGTACTTTTTTGATTTACCAGAATATAACGGAACATATTGGTTAAACAATGAGTAGATGACGTTATAAAACTGATCACAACCCTGATTCTCATCAGTGAAGCTCTTTAGAAATGCCCAGTTAGTATTGGACATGGATAAATACAAATTAACGTATTATGCTTTTTTAAAATTAAACTTTTTGTTAGTAGTATCAGTAACAAATCGTATTATTTTATTTAACTTACAAGTAAGTTCTACTACTAATGACGGATGATAATTATCTTCCGTAACAATAGGTACTTTATCATGAAACACCTTACAGTCTAAGTTAGTTAATATTAAATCCAATAGCCTGCCTCTAATATTAGTTACAAAATTAAATTAAACATATTAACAAAATCTTTCAACGTATTTGTTTTTAAATGATTTATAAGAGTATTATTAAAATCACCTAAAACCATAACATTATGAGTAGAATGAGGCCAGCTGACGATGTGACGTGGGGGTAGGAGTAGGGGTGGGTGGGGGTTAGAGTAGGGCAAGGAGTGGGGTTGGCTTCTTTCTGGGGGCGTTTTACAACCCCATAGGCGTGGTTTTGCTCCTTTTGTCAATATTACGAGCTTTTTTGGCGGTCTAACGCCCTGGTTTTGGGTGTTCGATGTCTCTAGGATGTGGTCTAGCGGCCATTTTGTCTGCGTTAAGGTGGGGTTTAAGGCCCTTATGGCTTCATTAAGGATAGACACCTATTTACTTTTACCTGATTGGTTGTACTAGTATTAAGGCGGCGCTAAGACTAGACCCAACCCACCCTTACACCTGATTGGTCCTTAGCCCCACTACTCAGCGGCTGTACTCTGATTGGAGGATCAATTCTCTGTATTCTGGAGGGCTATGGAGGGAAAACAGGTGTAGGACTGCGCAACTTGCTCTTGGGATATAGCCCCCTTGTCCAACAATTTGCTTTCGGAGTTTCGCCCCCTTAGAGGCAAATTTGAATTTGTATTTAAGTCTTTACATTCTGATTGTTTATTGCGAGAAATTTGCACTTGTATTCTAATAAGGAGGCCTAATGTTAACTGATAAGACAGGTACAGGGCTTCGCAACTTGCTTTCGGGGCTTTGTCCCCATCGTGAGACATTTGAATTTGTATTTAAGTCTCTGCATTATGATTGGTTATAGAGGGGGAAATATTAATTTGTATTCTAATAAGGGGCATAATGCTAACTTGTAAGACAGGTCGGCTTAGCAACTTACTCTCAGGCCTTCGCCCCCTTGACCAAAAATTTGTTGTGGCGCCATCTATGAGGGGGGAATTTGAATTTGTATTCTAATGGGCGGGGCCCTCTTGCTAACTTATAAGACAGGTATAGGGTATAGGGTTTCATTGCTTTCGGGTCTTTGTCCCCTGGCCCCCTTGGCGGGAAATTTGAATTTGTGTTTAAGTCTTTACATTCTGATTGCTTATTGCAAGAAATTTGAACTTGTATTCTAATGAAGGGCCTAATGCTAACTTATAAGACTGACATAGGACTTTGCAAATTGCTTTCGGGTCTTAGCCCCATGATCCTTTGGGGGGAAATTTGAATTTGTATTCAAGTGTATACATTCTGATTACTTATTGCAAGAAATTTGAACTTGTATTCTAATAAGGGGCCTAATGCTAACTTATAACCCAGACGTAGGGCTTCGCAAATTGCTTTCGGGTCTTAGCCCCCCTGATCCCTTGGCGGGAAATTTGAATTTGTATCTTAGGAGTCTTGAAGTCTTTACATTCTGATTGTTCATTGCGGGAAGATTGAATTTGTATTCTGATAAGGGAGCCTAATGCTAACTTGTAAGACATGTATAAGGCTTCGCAACTTGCTTTCGGGTTTTCGCCCCCTGGTCCCCTTGACCAAATCAAATAACAAGGCTTTGTCTCTTGTCCTAGCTCCTTGGCGGTAAATTTGAATTTGTATTCTAATAACGAGTTCTAATACTAACTTGTAACACTACATAAAGTTTGCCGCGAGTAGGATTAGAACCTACGACCACACGACTATTCTAATAAGGGGACCTAACGCTAACTTATAAGACAGTTATAGGGCTTTACAACTTGCTCTCGGGCCTTCGCTCCTTTCTCATAGCCCCCGAGCTCAAAATTTGAATTTGTTAGAGTAAAACCATCTAACCTAATTACTAATGATGATGGCAAATGTGACCTTGTTTAACCTGCGATTGAAATTGGTCAGATTTCAATTTGACATTGAACGTCTAGTTCGGCCGCGGGGTTGCTAGATGCAGGTTCTGTTAATATTAAAAAACCGATTCAAATTATTTCCGTAGTAATTCCTTTTAATTAATTCCTCTTTTAAGAGATGGCGGTAGTGCAGTTACAGGTTTTCATATGATTATAACTACTGTTTATTGTAAAATTTACACCGTAAAAGAAAACAACATTTACTTTGTGAAGATCGAAGAAAATTGTTCATTATAATTAACGTATTAATGACCATGCTGACCAATAATTTATGAGTACTTATATTCCACAAAATACTAATTGCTGCAGGGTTATGTAAATATATAGAGAATATTTATGTGCAATACCATGTAAGTTGGTGTAAACATTGACATATAATTGATAAATAAAGATAATCGAATTTGTAGGTTACCCTATTTGAACCTTCCGAACAGTTGCTACAGCTTCGTACACCAATTTTCACGAGTCAGAGCAGTTGCGTCCTAACTAACTTTGTTTCATTACCACCTTTAGAACCCGCCTATTGTGCACGAAAGGATGCAGATAGAACTGATTTAAGTTGGCGATTCTGTCCGGTGTTGTCAAACATTTCTGACATTAAACATTTGATATACATATTTAAATTTTATTATTGTGATAAAATAAACATAACCCATGAAGCTGACATTTGACAGTTTTCAAATTATTTTTCACAATCTGACGCAACTGCTCTGACTCGTGAAAATTACTTTATGCATCCTTTATGCGCTCTTCCAAGTCAAATAGCAAAATAAGCTCGGGCCCAAGGTCACACCTCTGAGAAACTTAAAAACACAATTTTGAAGGTTAAAGGTGATATTTTTTTCGCGGGACTGTGCGTCTGTGTGTGTCTGTACGTGTGTGCGTGCGTGAGTGCGTACGTGCGTGCGTGTGTGTGTGAGTGTGTCTGTGTGTATCTGTGTGCGTGAGTGTGTGTGTGTGTGTGCGTGCGTGTATGTGTGTTTCTCTGTGTCTGTGCGTGTCTGTGTGTACCTATGGGTGCGTCTGTGTGTGTCTGTTTGTGTCTGTGTGCCTGAGTGTGTCTGTGTGTGAGTGTGTCTGTGTGTGTGTGTGTGTGTGTGTGTGCGTGTAGGGGTGGGTGTTAGTGTGCGTGTGGGAGTGCGCGCGCGCGTGTGCTGGTGTGCGTGCCTGTGTCAGTCTGTCTGTGTGTGTGTGAGAGAGAGAGAGAGTGTGCATGTGTGTGTGTGCGTGTGCGTGTGTGTGTGTGTGTGTGTGCTGTGTGTGTGTGTGTGTGTGTGAATTCCTCGCGGTTAAAATCTATTCACATAGCATAAGATAATTTCATTAAATAATTTGGTGTTTTATTGAAACTGGACATAAAATGGCGGCAAATACGTTAGTCATGTTGTCACAAGTTAACTTTGATGTAATGACATTTTCGGTATGATAAAAATGAGAAACATATAACGACAAACGAAAAAAATTAAAACATTTTTATCATTATAATACCAAATAAAGCATGCATTAATAAATAAGTAGTCACCTGTGTTCTCTTAAAATATTTTGGACGGTGGTTCGACATATACCCAAGTCTCTAGCTATAGCTATGGTGCTTGAATGAGGGTTAACATTTACATAAGCTAAAACATCAATAACATTTTCCTCTGTTCTACCTCTGCGTTGTCTTCGGTACACAGAAAGATTCACATTTCCAGTAGTACGCACACGGTGTGCGAGTCGGAGAAAAACTCTTCTGCTGTGATGCCGTCTGTTTGGGTGCTGCAGTGCATACACTCTAGCAGCAACGGTTGCATTTCTCATACATTCAAAATAAACTGCCAACATATCAAATGCTTCTTCATTTGTAAGAATCATTTTGGTACGAAAAGATAAAGAAAGTCTATTAAATGCAATGCGATGAATAATTTTTGACATATGCGTGAAAATCATAGCTTGCTTGTTTTCAACAGTGAATTTATTTTATATCTTACATGGCCCTCTTTACTAATTTTGTTGTTATCAGTAAATCGTAATTCATATTTTAAACTGTATTTGTTGTTGCTGGGCAAATATGGGTTTTTATTGATATTTTATGCTTTTGATTTACTAACACATCGCTTGAAAACAAATATAACATTCTTATATAATTAAAAAAATGTTAGATTTATCACATTATTATTTTATAATTTGATCTCATTGTTAGTAGCGACAGCATTACATTTAGGCAATCTAGCGGCAACCATAACATTAGTATAACAGTTTAAATTACTGCAGACCAATGTAAGATCTTTTCATCCAGGCTAAATTTAATGATTTCCGTTAACGCGAACTAGCCTACTAGACGTTGGAAGAACAATTTCCGCCATTTACCTGTTTCTTACGATATCTCAGGATAGGAAAAAGATATCGACTTGCAGTTTTCACAGTTTTATTACTAATTTAGTCTACTTTTTAAAGACCTACTTAAATTTTTATGCCTCCATTTAAAATTGTAAAGAGAAAACACATTAAAAAAATATTAAACAGCGCCCTCTAGCATTTACGTTATTAATCAGACTGCTTCAAATTTACAAATTTTCTATTGTTTAACAAAAGCTCTTTCAAACAACATCAAGTTTATTAAAATCGGTCAAGCAGAACCTGAATTAAAGGCGTTTCTTTCGTAACAAGGTTCCCACTCTCCCCCACGCCTTATTTGAAGAGATAGACTAAAACTTGTCAAATAAAAAATATGCAGAATTTGTCGAGGAATCTGCTTATAATATTTAATATGCCCCTTAATTGA
The DNA here is from genome assembly GCA_036346205.1 of Vesta saturnalis. Lineage (NCBI taxonomy): Eukaryota > Metazoa > Arthropoda > Insecta > Coleoptera > Lampyridae > Vesta > Vesta saturnalis. The sequence continues at coordinate 4,176,258 of JARFJB010001884.1, read as the reverse complement.
GTAAATTTTGAAAAATTTTTTTTTCAAAATTTTAACTGTCAAATACGCCCTCTAGCGGTGGACCTACAATTCTGAAAATAATTTCCTAGCGTTTCTCGAGGTTACTTTTGTTATAAAAATTTTTTTCCCGAACCTGTGCTATAATCCATTCCTGAGATATGGACGACGGCCGTTCTTAGTTGGCCTCCCGTTACATAACATCATATTTTCATAGTTTTCGTAAACCATTTTTCTAACAGAAAACTCGAAACATGTTGCGGTCTGTCAATAAATAAAATTACTCGTCCTGCTTTGTTTTCATGACAACTAGATTTTATCCATAGCCTACTAAACTATTTATTAAGTAGGTATTCTTAGACATCGTACGATTATGAAGAAAATTAAGAAGATGCTCTAAACTTGTAATTTACATACTACTTTGATTGGGCAGTAGCCTTCAGTGAACAATGTAAACTTTCATTTCGTTTTCTTACCTCATATTGCATGGCCTACTACTGATTTAACTTAAAAATTAGAATTGTTCACTTATTTAAGTAATAAACTATATTAAATGTTATATGTATGAAAAGACAATTAAAAATGCAACTTTTTTGACTAAAAATATACAGGGTGTTCCATTTAAAATGAGAAAGTTGGAAGTAATGACTATTTGACCCGGTAGATGCGATTTTTTGACAGCTAATATTCTACTTAGCAAACTAAGAAACTTGCATAGGAAACATTTTCTTCTATTGTTGGTAATAAAACGTACAGAGGACAAATTTGAAATCGACAATTTTTCGTTTTACCCCCGTATCTTCTAAATCAGCAAATATTTCAAAACTCTACTTTTACCATTTTCAGTTTCTGCCACATGTATCTCATGACACCTATATCAGTTTTTTTGATGTTCAATAATTACTGAGGTAACCAGTAAAACTGTCGAAAATGGGCAACCCTGTACATGATGTATCATGAAGTTCAAGTATCACACTATGCAAATAAATAATTGGCGAATTAAAAAAAATTATCTCAGCTCTTAATTGAACGACGGGGACTTTTTTTTAAAATACGTGAAAAATTGCCAGCTACTCTAATTTCAACGTTGCAAACCGATATCTCCTTTTTTGCAAAGATATTTCTTGGAGAAACCCTCTCAACCGACCAAAAAAGGTCACTTGTCACTCTTTTATTATTTTTTTTTTAGTTTTTTTTTATCATAGGAAGAAAATATGCCTAATGTACTCGATGAATAATTACAGAGTTCAACTCGGACTTCTCTCTTGAATTTACGGGAAAAGCCATTTTCGAATGATAATTAATATTTCGTAATTACTCATCAATTGCAACAACACAAATTACTTATAACAATTTATTTTTTTTAATAATTAAAACCTTCATTAAACTCGTCAGCATTTTATTAACTGTGATGCCTCATACGTTTAGTTTACATATTTAAAAAAAAATTCTGCACTTCTAAATATATTCATTCACTTTTATTTAGTAACCCACTTATGCAACAATCGATTCTTTATGAAGATAGGGTATCACTCTTAAATTGCCTAATAAACAAGAAATTTTATAATATATAATTCAGCTAGTAACTTATCTTAAAGAGCATGTAATTATAAAGTTAAAAAAAGCAAGTAATACTGAATAGTGATTGACGTCACAAGTACAAAATTACAAAACCTTTCAATAGAACGGATGATGTGGAATAATCACGCTGAGAATGGCGATAAGCGAGGAAGATCCATGTGCTACCCCATAATTTAATAAATCCCATCTTGTTATCTGAAAGCCACAGTAGCACATGCCACACAAATACGCTGTTAAATGAAATACTTAATAATATATAAAGCTCACACTGCTGCTTTTTAAACACGCACTTTAAGGATTTTTCACAAATTTTACTCATCCTAATAATGCGCAATTTTTTAGATCATTAATCCTAATCCTGTAAGTATACCCAAACTTGAATTTTGATAAATTATAGTAGTTCGGTTAACAGTGTAGAAAATTTGTGTCAATGGTTTTCATTACCTCCAACAAATAGGATTGAAATGACATTAAATCGAGATTGAATCGCTTAAGTGAATTTAAACGAAATAAAGTTCAGCCATCTATGAAATAAGCTTCTAGGGAGTATATAAGCAGGAAGATTTCGATACAGAGGATCAGTAAGTGTTCGGCTTTCTACTACAACGTTTCTCTACCAAGACAAGCTATACAAGTCATTGAAGGTACAGTTAATATATTATTTTTCGACAGACCAACATGAATCCGGTTAAAATAAAATTTGCAACCAGTACATTTTTACTAATATTTTTTTATTTTCCAAAAACTCTAAGCGGCTTCATAGATACGTGTGACGCCAAAAATTCCTGTGCAAGGTATGATAAATTCAATCGTAATCACTTCTTTGAACCACAATTTTTCGAACGTGAAACTCGCATGGTAAATGTACGAAATCGAGTAGGTTCCGAACGACTTGTTAACAATAGAAGAATTGTCGATAGTGATTCACGCATTTCAGAAAATTTAGAATCCCGTAATTTTGACTTTCCTAGATTATCCGGACGCTCCCTTACTAGAAACAGTCGCGATTTACGTCAAAATGAACGCACAACTGAAAATTCACGAGTAAGCACCTCACCTAGAGTTAATATTCGTTTAAATCGTGATATAAACGAACGAGAGTCTGAAATTCAAACACGTCGAAATTCTCCAGTTAGAGAATCAAGAAACATAAAAGCACAAACTCGATTATTGCCTGGTATTCTGCAACGGGAGTCTCAAAATGGACGATATGCGCCTACAGTCGCTGAAGTTACAAGGCAAGCTCAACGTAATCAAAGAAGTTCAGGTATTAGAGAGAGACGTGCAACATCAGAATCAAGAACTCAAATTCGTGAATCACGAAATACAAGATCGTCGAGTGAAGATGAACGTAAATTTCCAGAATCACGAAACGTTATAAGGTCAAATGAAGTTGAACGAATCCGCGTTTCAAGGACAGCTGAAATACGAGATGTGCGCCGAACTGTGGAAAGAAACTCACGTGAACGAATCCAGAACGACCGCAGAGTCAACGATCGACAAGCAAACGAACAAGACAGACGTAATTTACAACATGATCGACGAACGGTTGAGCAAGATTCGCGAGTGCGTTCATTTGAATCACGGGTTTCAAGACAACTTACAGAGCGCCAACCAGAAGAACACGATTCTCGCCAGCGATTAAGTGACAAGCGCAATGAACGGCGTAACGTTAATCGTGAACTTAACAAGAGATTAACAGATACAAATTCACGTAAACAAGAAACGCGCAGATCTAATATAGAGCATGATTCCCGTATTCGACTAGCTGAAATTCGCACTGCAGATCGTAATTCAAGAATACGATCAGTTGAACAAATCACCGAACTAGAGCGAAGAATAATTCCAGATCAAAATAAAAGGCGTGTGCAAATCTCACGGGGTAATGTCATGCGTGACAGAATTTCTGAATCTCGACAAGAACGACGTGTCACTGGTTTAGATTCTCGTGAAAGCGCAAAAGTAGCTCAAACAAGAGATCGGCGAACAGTAGAGCGTGAAGTAAAATTATCCGCTGAAAGAGAAAATAGACTTGCAAATGAACGTAGTGAAAGACGAATTATAGACAATCGTTCAGAAATTCGCAACATTAGAAAAAGTGATAGACAAGAACACGATACCAATGAACGTCGAACAACTCGATCACATGAGCGAGAAATGAGAATTAGTGAACGTCATAATCAAGTAACACGCGACGCCAGAGGATCCAGCCCCAATATTTTACCTGCAAAACGACTAGTTGATATTAACAATAACAGAAGAATAGGCGATCGACAAGCATTCAAAGATGTATCTCGCGACAGTTCCAATGATAACCGAGAGTCTCGAAACGCCATGTCACGCACTGTTAGAACTATGTATACGAAGAATGATGAATTAAGCATTTCTAAATGGTCCAATTTATTCACTACTGCATTTAGTGTACTACTCATAACTCAAATTATAACATCTTCCAATACAAAAAAATATGGGTAAGCGACCTACATTTTCAGTAAATGCACTTTACTTAATTGTTTCTGTTTATAGAATTCCCCAAATCGCAAGCTTCCTATATGGTATCAAAGAAAAAATATATTAAAGGCTGTAATACAACAATACGTATAGATAAGTACATGATTTTTTCGCCACACCGAAAAATTATTTTTTTATTGGAAATACATCCATAGCAAGAACAATAGAATATTGCATACCTATATAAGCATCTAGTGTTTAGTAATTGCATATCAAGTTGTTAAATACTTAGGAAACTGACATACTATCAGCAGGATATGCAGTTGCAGAATACTGTACATTGAAAATTGTGTAGCATGTAGTTGTAGATAAATATGTTATAAATCTGTATTCTCAAAGTTTATGATAAATGTTGTGAATAAAGCATTGAAAAATAAATTCCAATATATTTCCATTCTCAAATACCTATTGGTTATTAGAGATCATTTCAATTATTATTTTAGATGTAACGCGAGTTTAGCGCATTTCTCACTATTTGTGAATTATTCATGCATGCCATCTGATTAAGAATTTTATCATAACAAAAACCTATTGTATGCTTCTTCGCATACTTGCTCTTAGGTGTAATAAAACATTGCGTGCACGTAAGCTAGTGGCAGAACCGGTCTATCCTAACCAAGAGCGGCTTAAAGAACACTGACCTGCAAACTAGTCTGAAACTGCACTACAAGTGTCAGCCAACTACTATCTTTGTAAAGTTAGGATAATCCTCTCTTTCAACAATACATAGGCAATAAATTGGTTTAACTCAATAAATGTTGATTTGAAATGATTCGACGAACGGTGCAGTTTCACAACATTTTACGTGCTAACATATCGAACTACAAAACACTTTATTCTACGATGTGTTTAGATCTTAGAACTAGAGAAACGAAATTGGGCAATTCCTAGGAGTGGCTTTGACTGAACTATAGTCCGCTCGACGTAGTACAAATTCAATTTCGTTATACGAAAGTTGATAAACGTATAATTCTTCAAAAAGCTTCAGTATGAAGTTTAATGGACAAGCTACTTTGAAACTACGTAAACCTAAAGATATCAAAGTGATATTAAACAGTATATATAAGTGAATTGCCTTTTTCCTTTGTATATTCTTAGAACTTCAACAAACGTGGACATGAAGTGCTCAAATTACTTATCCATAAACGCTAAGTGGCCACATTCATGTAAAATTGAAGCTTTGGGTTATCGCGACTCAGGCCTCCCTGACTTGTCTTTAACTTGTACACGCAGAGAAACAAGCGAAAACATGTTTAGTTGTGGAGGCTATTGATTTAGGATGCATTAGAGTTGTGTCGGTTGGTTAGAAAAAGACAAATTGTTGAGTGATAACTGAAAATTCCAAAACACATGTTGAACGACCAGTCAAAGCCAAAACCGCAAATTTAATTAACATGCAAATAAATCATCAAGTCGAAAGTTAATTTTTATCTAGTGAATTAATCTAATTAATGCTGTATTATTGTTTTGTAAGTGTGATTTTTCCCAAAATTGATACTTTGGTATTTCACTTATAAAATATATATATATATATATATATATATATATATATATATATATATATATATATATATATATAAATATACATGAGGCATCTTATCGGTTTGTATACGAAAATGGTAAAATATTTTGAAATCTTTTAATTATCGTAGGTTCATTAGAGTACGTTTTAAAATTATTTTGAATATGCAGGGTGGTCCATAAAATTTTACGCATCAAAGTTATGAAAAGAAATGGAACACCCTATATATGATGGCATATTTCGATTCTAAATAAAGGTCACTTACTGTTATAGTCCTATACCTAACTCCAATGTTGCCGAGATATTTCATTATTTCTGAGAATGTAGATCGAAATTCAAAAGAACTTTCTGTTTTACATACTGAGGATTTTTTTCAAATGTTTTTCATTGTTTACTGAAAGCATCAAACTTTAAAATCCACCGAAGTTATTATCACAAACTTATACTGGGTGTATAAAACTCAGTTACAAAACAACAATGACTGAAAGACGTTAATAACTGGCTAAATAACAAAAACGATGCTTTATTGAACAAACACAGCTTAACAATGACTGAAAGACGTTAATAACTGGGTAAATAACAAAAAACATTGAACAAACATAGCCTATCAGGATACATTTGTACGTAGAAGGATGGGTAAAGCGGCCTAGTTGGGCAAAGTGGCCAGTGGTATAAATAAATACTTGCCATGTGGAGACATCTTTTAGATAGTGGATTAACTAACGGAAGTGATGCAGAACAACCCAGTAATGCGCGCAACTGCTAAGGTGTATAACGTGGGACTTATTGTGAAATAATCACCAAGCTGCTGTCTTGATCTAAGGTAAGTACTTGCTTCACAATCATTTTCAGGTGTTTTTTAATCGTTTTGTGATTCGTACGTAATGGGTACGTCGTTTGTAACTGTCTTAACAACAGCCTAGCCATGTTAGACTAAGTTAGGTTATAATGCTTATTTACAAGGGCGTAGCCAGGATTTATAACAGGGAGGCAAACCATGGTCCATGGTCGTTCAAAATGTAAAATTTTAGGATAAAAAGAAAAGGCAAATGAAAACAAAACTTTGAGATTTTAATTATACTTAAATTAAACTAATAACGGATAACAAAAAAATATGCAGAACAGAAAATATGTATATTTTAGATTTAATTTTTGTTTATTAAAATTTAAAAATTATTTAATTTATTTTTGTTCTTCCAGGGGCAGTTGCTCCTTATTGGCTACGCCCATGCTTATTTACAATGGTTGTGAACAAATTATTCGGAACAAACGAGCAAAGTGGCCCACTGTTAGACCACTATGCCCGACAGTTGGGCCACTATCTGACAGTTGGGCCACTATGTCCGACTTAAGAATTCTTATGATAATTGTTCTGATAATGATGTTTAGTTTTAGAGAACAATGCCGTCTAATTACAAAAGAACTCAAAGCAGCATAGCTGGAATGTTCACTCAATGAAGCAGGCTATTGAAGCCGTCCGTAGTGGTGCAATGGGTTATCTTAAAGCCAGTAAGGAATATAACGTTTCGCGAACCACATTGAAAAGAAGGGTTAAAACACAAATATCGATGCTAAGGATAACAAAAAATCCTCGGAGCTTGTAATGTTTTTAACAAAGAAAAGAAATCGTTAATCATATTTTTGACATGGAACAGAGATTCTATGGGCTTACGTGTACTGATATTAGAAGCCTAGCCTTTCAGTCGGCCGAAAAACCAGCTGAAGCATTCATTTTACAAAACAAAAGATTAGCTGGTAAAGACTGGTTGCGAGGATTTCGTAGGCGTCATGCAGAAGTCACTCTACGATCCCCAGAAGCAACGTCATCTGCTCGTGCTCAGGGCTTCAATCGTCCTAGTGTCAGTAAATTTTCATGTTATTGTCTAAAATACAAATGAAATCAAATTTTCCTCCACATAGAATTTTTAACGTGGATGAAACAGGAGTCACCACTGTCCAGTCAAAATGTTCAAAAGTATTAGCTCTGAAAGGCAGAAGACAAGTTGGTTCGCTAACATCGGCTGAGCGAATTTTGTCAACAGCTGTAATTTGTATGTCGTCAGGAGGAAACTTTGTGCCTCCACTAATTATATTTCCGAGAGTTCGCATGAAAATTGAACTTCAAGATGGAGCTACCAGGTACCATATTTGCGTGCCACAAGTCTGGTTGGATGCAATTAGATATTTTTACCACATGGTTCAGACATTTTTGTCTGATGTTAAGCCAATGAACATGACCCAGCTCTGTTAATTTTAGACGGACATATGATTCACACACGTAATTTAGAGTTTATAGAACTTGCCAGGACAAATCATGTGACAGTTTTATGTCTACAGCATTGCAGCCACAAGCTGCAGCCGTTGGACGTCTCCTTCACGGGTCCTCTAAATACACTTTATGTCAAGCATGTGACAAATTTTACGATTTCACCCTGGTCGCGTTATAACACAGTTCCAGATAAGTAAACTATTTTGAGAAGCATATCTTCGTGCCGCAACATCAAACAATGCCATAAATGGTTTTCGAAAATGTGGAATTGTACCATTAGATCAATGTATTTGATGACTCAGATTATGTTGCTGCTGAAACCACTGATATGCCACTGATCAGACCCATGGTTTCCATGCAAAATCAGAATGATTCAGAAGGAATAGACTCTTCAGGAGATGAATCTCTAACTAACCAAGTATCTTCGTCTAAGAAAGGTCACCTGCCATCTAGTTCTAAAACCACGAGTGACTCAGCATCTACTTCACTGGAAATTAATGATCCTTCTACTTCTAAGCAGTTTGCTGAACCTTTCATTCCTAGATGTTCCACCTCAAATATTTGCTGGACCTTCCACTTCTCAAATAATTTCTGAACCTTCCACTTTCAAGACAATCGATATGCCATGGTTAACACATCTTCATCTTCGTTCTGCATCAGTCCAAATAGTTTGAACCCAGTACCAAAACAAAACAAAACACAAGAAAACAAACTAGGAAAAACATCAGTCATCCTTACAAGCATTATAAGGATGAACTTGAGGCAACGAAAATTTCTAGTGACAAAGTTAATCAAGAAAAGAAACAGGTTGCAACAAAAACTTGTTTTCCAAGCAAGCCCACAAAGAAACAAAAACTAAGTTGATAGATAGTGATGAGGACAACCTGAATGCATTTATTTCGAAGAAAACTTTTCCAAATCTCGTAGCAAAGAAGGTTGGATTCAGTGTCAACAATGTCATAAATGGGCACATGAGGAGTGCAGGCTACGACGACCATGATGATACATTTTTGTGTGATTTTGCAGATCTTTCTAATATTTTGTCACCCATTATGCAAATAAAAAGTCAATAAGTTTGTAATATTTTTAAATTTTTATCACCCATCTACTTTCTATCTTTAACCATACAATAACTGGAACAAGAATGATTGTTCATCATCAGCAGACAATGATAATAGGTAGGTATAGATACCGATAGGCGCTAAATATTCAAGATGACCACTTTACCCAACCAGGTAGGGTAAAGTGGCCATTTGTACAAAGAAAAATTATAAAAAAACAATATGAAAAGCTGCATTCTAGAGTACGAATTTGTCATGTTTGATTCTAGAATGGATCCTTCATACTACAAATAATTCACAAAGCAAAACTGGCCAAAATAAACCTTCGACAAGATATTATGGCTTAGGGTGGCCACTTTACCCACCTTTCCCTAAACCCTAGATGCTAGCAAGCAATTATCATTTCATTTCCAATTACTAAGATCATGTCGCACTTTTCAATTCGAGAATAGCAAGTCATTTTAAATAGTAGGTACCCACCTAATAAAACTTATTCTCAAAGTTGATTAGCTAAAATGATTTAACTTTAACACGAACTATTACTTTTCAATAAATTGTTTATTTTATGTGACAGTAAGACCGTCAAAGTCTGCTTTTCAAGAACAAATTGCATGAAATTATTATTGAATAGAAAATCCTAAATTACAAAAAATCTGTAAGAGATAGGTAATGGGAACCCTAATACAGTTTTGTAGGGAATTAAAATTAGAATAAAAATATGGTGATAAATACGAGTGTTCCATTTAAAATAAGGAAGGTAATTGGCTTTAATGTTGGTCAAAATAGTAACTGAGTTTTTATACACCCAGTATAAATTTATGATAATAACTTCGGTGGATTTTAAAGTTTGATGCTATCAGTAAACAATGAAAAACATTTGAAAAAATTGCTCGAGTACAAAACAGAAAGTTCTATTGAATTTCGAGTACATTCTCACAAATAATGAAATATCTCGACAACAGGTGAAGTTAGGTATAGGGACTATAACAGTAAGTGACCTTTATTTAGTCCACAGAATCGAAATATGCAATCACAATAGGATGTTATTTAAATTTTATAACTTTGATGCGTAAAATTTTTATGGACCACCCTGCATATTCGAAAATAATTTTAAAACGTGCTCCTAATGAACCACACGATAATAAAAAGATTTAAAAATATTTTACCATTTTTCGAATACAAACCGACGGAGCTTAGATGTCATGTTTATATATATATATATATATATCGATATAGACGATATCTTACTGAGGGTACATATTCCATCAGATATTACTATGAAATTTGAAACATTCAATGCTCTTGAACGTTCAATATAAAAGTCTGTTGATTCTGCAACTAGTATCACTAAACTTTAAAATCGTGATGTATTAAATATAGTTAAATGAACAATTACTTAAATAATATGCTTGCTATATCACTACATCGTAAGTTTGAATGATTGTTTATCACACTAGTTAACACAGTTTCTATTATTTTGCCGTATGCAAGTTGGATTCTACAATTGGAAAAATTTTCAACTTTGACAAAATTGTTTACATCTTTAATAATTTTAACAGAATTACTACTGACGAAGATAACTTGTTTATCGAAACGTTTAGATTGTATAATTTAAATACGCCATTAAAAAAACAAAAAAAGATAAGTATTTTATTATAGATGTTAATAGGTTAGTTATATCTGAGCTTCAATTTAGAGGTTTACAGAGCGATATTGGGGTCGAACTTTTACGCAAATCAGTACGTAACGCTTTGTTAGTTAATAAACCTTACTGCTGTGGACCGAGCTGGTAGTGTAGTGGTGACACGATCTGCTTAGCATTCGGGAGGTAATGGGTTCGATTCGTTACCGTCTACCTTGTATGAGGTTTTTCAGGGGTTTTCCTCAACTTGGGCATGGTCACTGCGTATATGCACAATGTGCGGCTACTTAGGCGAATGCTGGGTAGTATTTTCCCCAGAACCCTAACTCCGTTCCTTCCGATCCTATCCTGACCAATTCTTAATCCCACCATGATATATACGTAACGGTATGTATGCTGGAATCCATGATTGTGGCTGAAGGAGCCAAGCTCGAGAGCCCGCCCTTTGGGGGGAAGAAATCGTTGACTTTTCCTTTTCCTTTACTGCTGTGGACCATGACATACCTTTTGCTGATGATCTTTATGCTTAACGCTAGCTGAAAAAGAACTTTCAACTTCACTTTCTTTTTTACTGGTGATCTCTTCTGTCTCATTTCTGCTTTTCAGCTCTCTCCTTATGCGTGCTCAGCGTCGTTGTGAGCTTATGATATCCAGTTCAATGGGAAAGAAACAAAAGAACCAAATATTATTAACAGTGAACCTGAATTAATCTCTTCCGATTTAGATGAATCTCCTGAGCAATCAACTCCTATATTATTCCTTCGCTATTCCTACTACTTCCTTCAAGCATTTCTCGATATTTAAATTAAACTTGGCCTTCTCCGGAGACGTTACTCCTACCTTACTAGATTTGCTCACTCGCTTAGAAGAATTACGTGTTTCGTGGGTTATCTTCTCAACCACTATATTCCTACTGTCCTGAATTGCTTACCGGTAAAGCCCTGTTACTTTTCGTGCTCACAAAACTTCCTTAACGTCTTGGAAAGACGTAGCCTGTTTTCTGAGATCCGAATTTCTTCCCATGGACTATGACGAACGTCTTATGGATGAAATTAAAGTCGCACTATGGGTACCTCTGAAACTACCGGTATTTATTGCCGTCATGCAGACTTTGTTGCAACGTTTACTCTTCCAGAAGATAAACTTCAGCTTATTTGTTGCAATCTCATTCCGTTTTACCAAACAGCATTATCTTTAACCGAAATCACATCTACTCACAACTTTGGCAAAAATTAGAACACAACCAACATAATATTTTTATTGATTTCCTTGATTTCCTTTTCGCTAGTGTCAAAAATGACGAACGTCCTTACCTGAAAGTGTCCATATTTTGCCATACCGTTAAAGGTCTTTAGATAGCGGTTCTTCCTGTACAATTCTTGGTGATCCTGGTTGGCGAATTTTCCCGTACCTAAACCTGCCTTTGTCTCCTTAGATATTTCTGCCTGTGTTCTCGCTAATGGTAGTAAATGCCATATTTTGGGTCAATCTTTGTTGCCAATTACTGTAGAATCAAAGGCAGCCACTATTAACACCTTGGTAGTTCCAGAAGTATCTCAACAGCTCATTCTTCGGATCGACTTTTGGAAGTCAATTTATTAACTTAGTGTCAGATTTTCGTCATGGTCAATGGTCTTTCGATACTTGTTCTCTTAATGCCATCTCCTCTGACCATCTGAACTCCCTTTCTGAATTATCTCCTGTCCAACAAACTGCTCGTCAGTCTCTCATTGATGTAATTTTTTTAAAATTTTCCTGTTCTCTTGGCTGTACCCTCTCCTTGAACATCTTTATCAATACTGACTTGTTTTGTTGATGCTGATTGGGGAGGCGACACAAATAATCGCAAATCAGTATCTGGGTTTGTTTTCAGACTATTTAACAAGACAAAGATGTGGGCTACTCGAAAACAACATTGTATTTCTTTATCTAGCACAGAGGTGGAGTTAATTGCGCTCTGTAATGCTGTTTCAGAAGGTTTATGGTTAATCAAACTTTTGAAGGATTTTAAAATTGATGTGAAACCTATATTGATTCATGAGGATAATCAAGGATGTATTGCTATAGTGAACAATCCTGCTAACAACAGACGAGTAAAACATATTGATCTAAAATATAATTTTGTATCAGAAAAATTAAACAAAAGGATAATAAAAGTCTTATATGTTTCCAGTGATAGCCAGTTAGCAGACTTGTTGACTAAGGGATTGAGGTTTGATATTTTAAATAAATTTAGGAACTGTTTAGGTATAAAAAGCTTTGAGTAATTTTAGTGAGGAGGGGTATTGTGAGTCGTCACTAAAATTCTTTATAAATAGGCAACTCATCTTACTCACCTGTATTATATACGTTTTGTTTTATGGTTTTATATCCAGTATATGTTTTGTTCATACTAAAAAAAAAAAATGTTATAAGATGTGTGTGATAAGGATGATGTATAAGGAAGAGTGTATGGCGTTTTATATTTGATATTATTGAAATAAATATACGTAGTAAAGTGAAGTTGGTGATTTATATATATATATATATATATATATATATATATATATATATATATATATATATATATATATATATATATATGGATAATTTAGAGAAACAATAAAAGTACGATTCCTAAATAATATTAACAATAAATTGGTTTAACTCAATAAATGTTCATTTTGAAATGATTCGACGAACGATGTGCAGTTTCACATCATTTTAAGTGCTAAAATATTGAACTGCAAAACACTTTATTCTGCGATGTCTTTAGATATTAGAACTAGAGAAACGAAATTGGGCAATTCGCACAGCGAGTGGCTTTGGACTGAACTATAGTCCGCTCGGCGTAGTACAAATTCAATTCTCGTCCTTATATGAAAGTTGATAAACGTATAGTTCTTCTAAAAAGCTTCATTATGAAACTTAATGGACAAGCTACTTTGAAACTACGTAAAACACAAAGATATCAAAGTGATATTAAACAGTATTTAGTAAGTGAATGTTGCGCTTTTTTCCCTTTGTATATTCGTAGAACTTCAACAAACCGTGGGACATGAAGTGCTCAAATTACTTACTATCCATAATCGCTAAGTGGCCACATTCATGTAACAATCCTGACTTGTCTTTAACTTGTACACGCAGAGAAACTGGAGAAAGCATGTTTAGTTGTGAAGGAGCTTATTGATTTAGGATGCATTGGAGATTGGAGTTGGATCGGTTGGTTAGAAAGAGGAGACAACTTGTTGAGTGATAACCTGGAAATTCCGCAAAAACACATGTTGAACGACCAGTCAAAGCCAAAAAACCGCAAATTTAATTAACATGCAAAATAAATCATCAAGCCGTGAAAGTTAATTTTATTATCTAGTGAATTAATCTAATTAATGCTGTATTATGTGTTTTGTAAGTGTATATATATATATATATATATATATATATATATATATATAATATATATATATATATATATATATATATAATATATATATATATATATATATATATATATATATATATATATATATATATATATATATATATATATATAGACGATATCTTACTGAGCCCGGTATCATATCAAAATGGTATAATCTGGAAGTCATTGACACTGGTGACCTGTAGAATTTAGTACCACTTATTCACTTAGTTGGGTGTTATTTCAATAATTCATTTGTGTTTGTTGTACATATTCCATCAGATATTACTATGAATGATTTGCAAACATTCAATGTTCTTTTACTTAAATAATATGCTTGCTATATGACTACATCGTAAGTTTGAATGATTGTTTATCATACTAGTTACACGCAGTTTCTATTATTTTGTCGTATGCAGGTCGGATTCTACAATTGAAAAAATTTTTCAACTTTGACAAAATTGTTTACAATATCTTTAACAATTTTTAACATAATTACTACTGACGAAGATAACTATAAGTGTTATCGAAACGTTTAGATTGTATAATTTAAAATACACCATTTAAAAAACCCAAAAAAGAAAAGTATTTTATTATAGATGTTAATAGGTTAGTCATTTCTGAGCTTCAATCTAGAGGTTTACAGAGCGATCTTGGGGTCAAACTTTTACGCAGATCAGTACATAACGCTTTAAAGTTAGATGCTAATAAAACCCTTACTGCTGTGGACCATGACATACCTTTTGCTGATGATCTTTATGCTTTAACGCTAGCTGAAAAAGAACTTTCAACTTCACTTTCTTTATTTACTGGTGATCTCTCTTCTGTCTCATTTCTGCGCTTCAGCTCTCTCCGTATGCGTGCTCAGCGTCGTTGTGAGCTTATGATACCCAGTTCCAATGTAGAAATGAAACAAAAGAACCGAATATTATTAACAGTGAACCTGAATTAATCTCTTCCGATTCAGATGAATCTCCTGAGCAATCAACTCCCTATATTATTCCTTCGCTATTCCTACTACTTCCTTCAAGCATTTCTCGATACCTATTTAAATTAAACTTGGCCTTCTCCGGAGACATTACTCTTACCTTACTAGATTTCCTTACTCGCTTAGAAGAATTACGTGTTCCTCGTGGGTTATCTTCTCAACCACTATATTCCTCCTGTCCTGAATTGCTTACCGGTACAGACCTGTTACTTTTTCGTGCTCACAAAACTTCCTTAACGTCTTGGAAAGACGTAGTCTGTTTTCTGAGATCCGAATTTCTTCCCATGGACTATGACGAACGTCTTATGGATGAAATTAAAAGTCACACTATGGGTACCTTTGAAACTTCCGGTATTTATGTAGCCGTCATGCAGACTTTGTTGCAACGTTTACTTTTCCAGAAGATAAACTTCAGCTTATTTGTTGTAATCTCATTCCGTTTTACCAAACAGCATTATCTTTAACCGAAATCACATCTACCTCACAACTTTGGCAAAAAATTAGAACTCAACAAACATAATATTTTTTTATTGGATTTCCTTTTCGCTAGTGTCAAAAATGACGAACGTCCTTACCGTAAAGTGTCCATATTTTGCCATACCTTTAATGGTATTTTAGATAGCGGTTCTTCCTGTACAATTCTTGGTGGTCCTGGTTGGCGAATTTTCCCGCGCCTAAACCTGCCTTTGTCTCCTTACATATTTCTTCCTGTCTTCTCGCTAATGGTAGTAAATGCCACATTTTGAGTCGAACTTTCTTGCCAATTACTATAGAATCAAAGGCGGCTACTATTAACACCTTGGTAGTTCCAGAACTATCACAACAGCTCATTATTGGGATCGACTTTTGGAAGTCAATTTATTAACTTAGTGTCCGATTTCCGTCATGGCCAATGGTCTTTCGATACTTGTTCTCTTAATGCCATCTCCTCTGACCATCTGAACTCCTCGAACATCACATCACTACTTATACTGAACCCATCAAGCAGAGACACTACCCTCTCTCCTGCGTTACAACAAATTGCCGATATGGAATTAAATGAAATGTTAGCAGGTGTTGTAGAGCCATTTACTAGCCCCTGGTCTAGTCCCATAGTGCTCGTGAAGAAGGACGATAGCTATCGTTTCCGTATTGATGTTAGAAAAGTCAATAAAGTAACTCAGAAAGATGCGCATCCCCTTCCTTACATTTCTTCAATTTTAGAGTGTGTAGGTGATGCTCGCTACCTCTCTTCCCTAGATGTTCACTCCGCCTACTGGAAAATCCCTCTTTCTCCTTATCAAACCAATTAATGCTCTTACGGTTTCTAATCGTGGTTTGTATCAGTTTACGTGTATGCCTCTTGGGTTACATAATTCGCCAGCTACGTTTCAACATTTAATTGACGGTGTTGGGAGCAGACCTCCAACCCTACTGTTTTGCCTATTTAGATGACATCATCATTGCCACACATTCTTTTGAGGTACTCTCTAAAATTTTTAAAGACTAGTCTCTGCTGGTCTTACTTTAAGACTGGAAAAATGTAATATCTGTCGTTAGGAGCTAAAATATCTTGGATATGTCGTCAATAAATATGGTCTCTTGGTGGTTCCCGACAAGGTCAGCGCTATTCTCGATATCGCTATTCCCTCTAATGTAACCGAAGTACGTCGCCTTGTTGGAATAGCGTAATGGTATAGACGTTTCATTCCCAATGTTTCCTCCCTTATATCCCCTCTAACATGCCTTACCAAACAGAATACTCCTTTTGTTTGTTCCTCAGATTGTGATCATGCTTTTCTTTCACTTAAAGAGCATTTAGACTTCAGTCCTATACTTTCTTGCCCTGATCTATCGTCTCCTTTTATCATTCAAACGCATGCTTCCGATTTTGGCGGCGGTGTTGTGCTCACCCAAGCAAACTCTCAAGGTGAGGGTCTAATTAGCTATATCAGTCGATCACTAACTAAAGCAGAATGACAGTACTCCACCACCAAGAAAGAGTGCCTAGTTGTCTTATTTCCCATAGAGAATTTTAGACCATACGTTGAAGGGTCACATTTCTCCGTGATCACCTGATCATCATTCATTGGTTTGGCTCAGCAAATTACACAACTCTTCTGGTCGCTTAGCAAGATGGGCTATTCGACTGTAACTTCACTATTATTCACCGCAAAGGGAAAGAACATGTTGTACCTGATATCCTTTCTAGCTGTTTCCCTAAAGTAGATAGTATGTCTCCTAATTCCAGTTCTCCTTCTTTCTTCGTAACTCTCCCGACTGTAGATCTCTGGTATCATAAATTAGTCTCTCATGTTATTTCTTCCCCTAAAAAATTTCCCTCTTGGTTGATCAAAGACAACCTATTATATAAAAGAACTAAATCCTCTCCTTTCACTTCCTATTCCTTATTAGGTGATTGGAAAATAGTCATCCCTAAAGATCAGGGATGCAGGATCATTCACAATACACCTACATCTGGCCGTTGTGGAGTATTGTAAACTTTTGCTCGTATACCATTATATTACTACTGGCCTGCACTTCGTGCAGATGTCTCTCGATATATTCGAAAATGTGCCATCTCCTCCGCACATAAGGTAGAACAAAAAGGACCACCTGGATTTTTCGCTCTTCAAGCTACTCCTTCTGGACCTTGGGAAGTACTGTTTTTCAGTTTTTTAAGAAAAAAATTTAATTCTATTATTATTTATTTAAAAATCAACTTTTAATTTTTAAGTTTTAATATTTAATATTTTCCCAAGATCCTCTAAAGTACACTCCTTTATCCCCGTTGAGGAAGATTTGCTGTTTCTTTCTCATAGAAGAGCATATATTTTTAATGTACCTAATTACTGACAATGCTGTACAATTTCATAGTAAAGAATTTACTCGTTTACATGCTCAATATCATACTACTATTTTATATACCCCTAGATATCACCCCCACGCAAGCCCCGCCGAACGTATCAATCGAGTGTTGAAAACCATAACTTACGACGTAGATTTGTTGCTATAAAATTAATGACTGTATGGAAAAGGAATTTTGTTCTGTCTGATACCTCTAAATTCTTAAAACACGAAACTAGCTCCCAAATTTGTTGGTCCTTACAAAGTCAAAATAGTTATCTCTCCCTGGACATATGAACTTGAAGACGGAGATGGTAAATCTGCGGGCGTTTGGAACGTTACGGATCTAAAACATGATTACACAGCTTCTAATTCTGCGTCTTCTGACTGCAAAACTTCAGTTCCTCTCCAATACTGTGTAGTTCCTCAAACTTTCTTTTTCCCTCATGCCTTTTTTTTCTCTCTTATCTTATATGTAAATATATTGACACTGATTGTCATCTTGTATTAAATTCGCAGACAAATCATCCTTGACTCTTTCTACACCTTATTTGTGCTGCAGATACATCCGTTTCATAGTGATTGAGGTGCAAATTGCATATATTAATATGCAAAATGACTTTTTTCCAGTCAAGTTTTAGCAAACGACTTTCAAGAAATCGATTTCTTAGCCAATATTAGACTAATAAAAATACTTAGCTTTTAATCATCTAATAATACAAATATTTACAAAATTTATACGTTTTAATAGCAATTGCAGCTGTTGTTACTTAATATGAAACATATAGGCCTCCATAGTCCTAGCTAGATTCGTGTTACACTGCTGATATTTTTGCGTATTTTTATAGATATCATTCGAACTCTCTGATCTCTGGATTGTAAAAAAATTAATTCCACAAACTCAGTGTTGTTAGTTGGTTAACCAGATTGGTTAAAAACAATTAGTTATATAAAAAATAGTTTGTGTATTGGAAGAACCTGTACAATTATTTAAATATTCAATAAACAGATTAACCTAAAATAGAATTTCACACTAAAAAAACGTAACAATAAAAATTACAAATGTTACTACGTAAGGGTCTGAACAGTTGCAAGTATGTGATCTAATTCAGTTTTATAAATAATTAATTGTTGCTGCCTTACAAGACACTGTTGGCACGCGCGACTTAACAGTTGATTTTGGATGAATTCATGTACATAAGTTCTAAATCCACATTCTGGCTCAGTGTCCTTCTTGTCCATAATGGTAACCTGAAACAAAAAAAGAAAATTTACGTCTTCTACTTCTGACAATACGTAAATAAGTAGCAAATATTTAGCACTTACTATGTTATGTAGCTAGACTGATACCGTTAAGATTGCTATTTGCAAAAGACAATAAAGTTCAATCAAAATGTAACAGCCAAGTTTGTAACAGGCACACAAAAAGCAAAAGTAAATATGAATTTTAAATTTCCACTAACTTGTACTACACGTGATGATTGTCATGGATAAATGAAGTTGATAAATTTAAGTAGAACTGTAATTGTACATTGTTATTCAATCTCATACTGGCAGAAAAAACGTAAATATTAAATAATAAACTCTTGTCAGAGGGAGACTGTATTTCATCTAGGATTGATCAACTATTTATACAGTAATCCCCAATTATACCAAACTGGTTACATTTCCTATTCAGATTGTTGTTACACTTATCCTAGTTGAGTACGAAAGAACAAGCATTTTGACATTTGGTTAAAAACAACATTCTTCTATTTAAAATACTTATCTTTTTGTTTTTTTTTATGGTGTATTTTTGTATATAAACATGATAGCGGTAAGACCGTTCGAGCTGCAGTTATGAGATTTGGCACGCGGCTCCTATGGGAAAATCGTAGATCCCTATCAACTTTTGGGTCATATAGGAGCATCGGAAGTATAGTGCATTTCACGAGTAATTAGACCTCTGCAATATGGCCGCCATTTAAATTTGTCACCAGATAAAGCGCGGGAGCACTCATTGGCGTAGTGCCTTTTGTCATACAAAAAAAAGTGAAAAACTTATTTGAATAAATTTATTATTAATAAATATGACAATTAAGAAAATATTGTATAATCTTACCGAAGTTGCACTATAACTGTGCAAATTTTCAATAAAGTTCTCGTCTTCAGTTAACACAAA
The DNA here is from genome assembly GCA_036346205.1 of Vesta saturnalis. Taxonomy (NCBI): domain Eukaryota; kingdom Metazoa; phylum Arthropoda; class Insecta; order Coleoptera; family Lampyridae; genus Vesta; species Vesta saturnalis. The sequence goes on along the minus strand of JARFJB010001884.1, from coordinate 4,156,300 downwards.
ACTTTCTTCCATTTTACACGTTACGTTACAAATTATTGTTTACAGTATAATGGCAAAGTGGAAAATTGATTCCACATTTATAAGCAAAGCAAGTGGTCATTAATGATTTCTAATTCACATTATGCTAATGGAGTAATTTGCAGTTTCAAATTTAATTACGAATTAGTAATGGTAAATTTTCAGAAATTCTTAACAATAATGATATTTGTTTGGAACATTCTTTTATTTTAACGATGTTTATTTCTTACAATAATTAATTTAATTGAAAAGTTTTCAATTTTACTAACCTAAGTTACCTCTCCGCGTGATACGCTACTGAGTTGGCAAATAATGTTTTAAGACGTTTGAAGGTCGTATTTGTTATTATATTTGTCTTTTGCTATTATAATGTTGTAGGAAAGGATGGAAAATGCGGTTCAGAGTAGCCAACTGAAATATTCCTTTCATTACAATGTTACACTTATAACATTTTAGTTATTTTATAATTGGATGTTGTTCATAGTGGAATGGCAGCCATATTATAGAGGTCTAATTATTCGTGAAATGCACTTTACCTGTTAGATTATTGAACTAAAAATGAATCAAAATGGTATAAATAAAAACCTGTACCAATTTAATAATATGCTAAATATAAAAGGATCCGACGGCTACATAGTTAAGCGATCGGACTGGTAATACAAGTAAGGTAGAGTTCTAACCCACGACAAAGAAATTAATTTTTTTGTTAAACCATTTTAATTTTATTTTAATATGCATTTATACTTTAAGATGGCGTACTTATTCTAAATTTTGTACACGCGTTAACGTTAGAATTTACTTAGAAATGCATTTTGATTTTTTGTTTTAAATACAAAGCGTTCATTAATATTTGAAAGTGCATCTTAATAGTATATTGAGTATCAAGAACAGTAAGGGACGTTTACCGGTCGACGGCCATGTTTGAAGGCTGAGCGATAGCGAAGTACATGAAGTACATCATCTAAGGTCATGTCATTGACAGGTGTTATGATATCAATGACTTACGCATTGTTTTTGATACAAACAAACTCAGTTTTGTTACTCACATGAACATGACAATCCCTTCTGCAGTAAACACAATATTTGGTTCCTTGGTCAGACTAGGTAAATATTTTCAAAACATTAAATCATTAATGTCATTATTCCTGTTTCATAAGTTGTCCCTCAATTTAATTCCAGACATCGTCGTACCTTTTACTCCAATAACTATGGAAGTAACGTAATGAAAAAAATCACCTGTTGTTATGTGTCAGAAACTACAACTCAACATTGTGATATTTTCTATTGTACTGTTAAGTGTATCTATAAATATATAGTAACCTCAACATCTTAACATGATTCCTACAATTATTAGTCTACTTTATAACACTTTCATGCCAAGTACTGTACACTACAGTTGTACTTTTACTATGTCTGTTATATTTCTTTTTCATTATTATTCATATATTTATTGCTAGAGTATAATATAAGTATTTTGCATTACACTTCCTGTAATCGAGTCCTATACCTGTTGGGATTAAAATTTCATTATTATTATAATATCTGGATATAAAATTGATGTATGAAGCAAAATATTAGAAAAGCACTTTCCACTCCACCGTAGAAGTATCCTTCCCTATGAATTGTATAAACGCAACGTTTTTCATTTCATCGTCTTTTGGTAATAAAAATACTGAAAAATCTTAGTCGGTATCATTACAGTTATACTTGAAAAATTGGGTACACAGCACTTGTGAGGCAGATTTAAGAGTAATAACTTGACGCTACTATCAAAGTTACACTTTCTCCACCAAAATATTAGTCCACTTAAAGAAACGTTCCTGAAATGCACCTACTAGTTCTAGAAATGTGCGGTTTCACTGGTATGAAGAACAAAATTGGAACAGAAATTCATATTCAAAAGCATAACCTCCAAATAAACTCGTACATTGCCAGCACTTATTATTATTATTAAAACGAGCTAAACATTACTGAAAGACACCTTTCAAACACATTCAGGTTATTTATTATTACTATTGCAGTTATTATTACGGTCTTAGTTACTATACATGATTTTTACTTTCTGAGAGGTTCATGTACCGGTTGGTAGGCAAGACATCCTACCCCCGCCAAATCTTCACGTAAGTACTAGTGGAGTAAAATCGATCTTCTAACTGGCTGTTTTCTTAGGGTGGGTGACACCGAAGGTATAACCAAATGAAACCTATACCATCTTGTAGAGTACACTTTGTAACATAGGAAATGTAAATGTACAACTTTTTTAGTAGGACCGAACTTTGGAAATGGCGCTTAAACGCGACTGAGGTCGAGTTAGAAAAACTACGTTTTTCTTAACATTAACCGTTGTAACAATTTAAGCTTTTAATCTAAAATTCTGATTTTTTTGCACACATATACCTGAAATATGAGCGCTTCTAATAGCAATTCACGAATTTTGAACATGTTTACGTTTTTTTTTAAATAAAGTTGAAAAGATAAAACTATCAAAATCGTGCATCCAAATCTTCACCCTGCGGCGAGCTATGTGAATTATTGAAAATTTCTATACATAGATATCGAGTCAAATGTAGCCAGAAAATGTATAAAGCGAAAAAAAAAATAAAGTCACAGAAATATGAATTTTTATCCGTTATCCTTAAAACGCGCGCTGTGGCCAATAACGCCACTAGCCGCTCTCAGCACCATACCTTTCTAGAAATCATATGCATTAGTCTTATATTTATAAATTAAAATATCTATAAATGTGGAGTAGCGGTGCTTTTCCTAAAAAGATTACAAATCCTCACTTTCTAAAATGTAATATTTGAAATGGAAACCAATTAATTTAGTAAATACGGTAATTAATTATTTGCCCAAAACATGTCGAAGCATTGACGTTATTATTATTCAATAATTCACATAGCTCCCCGCAGTGTGACGTTTTGGATGCACGATTTTGATAATTTTATTTATCAACTTTATTTTAAAAAAACTGTAAACGTTTTCAAAATTCCTGAATTGCAATTAGAACCGCTCATATTTCAGGTATATGTATGCAAAAAATTAGAATGTTAGATCAAATCAAATTTCTGCAACTATTGAAGGTAGCGACTTAATTTTTTAAACTTTCTACGTTTTCTGGCTACATTTAACTCGATATATATATATATATATATATATATAATATATATATATATATATATATATATATATATAAATTTTCAATAATTCACATAGCTCGCCGCAGGGTTAAGTTTTGGATGCACGATTTTGATCTTTTTTTTTGTCACTTTATTTTTAAAAAACCATAAAAGTTTTCAAAATTCTTGAATTTCTGTTAGAAGCGCTCATATTTCAGGTATCGGGATGCAAAAAATCAGAATTTTAGAATGAACGCTTAAATTGTTATAACGGTTAATGTTAAGAAAAACGTAGTTTTCCTAACTCGACCTCAGTGACGTTTAACCGCCATTTGCAAAGTTCGGCCCCACTAAAAAAAGTTGTACATTTGCATTTTATATGCCCCAAAGTGTGCTCTACAAGATGGTATAGGTTTTGTTTGATTATATCTCGATGTTACTCAGTCATAATTTCACTGCGATTTTATTCCACTATAATACTTCTCGCTATAAAAGTTGGGCGTGGCTATGCCGCGTATCACTTTACTACAGTTTAACACAAAGATTAAATATTTCTGATAAATAAAAAATATCTACTTGGTCAAAAAGGAAATTTAGAACTGTCGTGCTTCTTTTGCGTCTTGGCGTCTGTTAAAATTTACGTTTTAAAGAAACAACGTGCTGGAAATTTTTGTGTAATTTTACAAAATTCAAATTGCAAGATACATTTCAGTTTAAGCATTTACTTAATACTATAAATAGAATTCATTTTTTCGTTTTATACGGATGTAAATTTCCTTAAAAACTATGTGACCTTTGGTCTTTTCATGAGCCTCCATTTTTTTTACACCTACATGATTGCTTATATGGGGGTTCAGAAGTGAACTGGATCAAGTCCTAAAAGCTAATTATACAGTAAATGAAGGTTAAAGTTTTTACATGTTTATTAATTAAAAAAACAACAAATCAAAAAAAAAAGCAAAACGTTTAATTTTCTTTATATTGTACAGTTGTAAACCTAAACTTAAAATGTATACTGTAATAATTTTTGTATACCGACGTGTCATAATGACATTAAGGATTTCATTTTTAATGTCAAAATGACACACTTTATTGGACTGAGTACCATAATGAATTCATTAAAAAAATGTGCAGGTGTAGTAGGCAAAAATATGAAACATTTATTGAAAACAACAAAATGTAACGATTAAAATTAAATACAACATTATTACAATTCGATAAACTCATGTTGGACATAGGTGTTGAGATTCTCCCATTGTTCTAGCTGTTTATTTGGAAATTTTCGGTTTCTTGTGAGGTGAAGATCATCTGACTAGGTGATGATTTTTCTCCAAGACTGGCTACTGAAATTTTTTTTATTTTCGCGCGAGTTCTCTATATATCCTTCAGCGACTGCGTCACTTTTCCAGCCACTATGGCGTTTTTACAGTGTGAAGGTCGACTCCGGAATCAGTCAGTAATGTCAGTAATGAAGCCGAGGACTTATAAGTTTAAGAAGGAAGGCATATTTCCGAAGGTATGGATAGTAGCTCCATAAACTTGAGGACTTTTATTCGTCATTTGTCAACTAGGGATGATACTTTGAAAAATCGAACCCGCCCTAAACTTTTAGGATTTATAAGAAATATTGTGTCTACTTATATACATTTATATACAAATTGTGATTCAGTTGGTCGACCACGGTCCAGAGATATATTAACGAGAAATGTTCCTACAGCAGTGTCTCACAATTTAAAGGTATTGCATTATCCAGAAACTCTTAAACAAAATCGATGTAAGGTTTATAAAAAATTCCACTTTCGGTTGTGGTGTGTGTCGATCAATATGCACCCTTTGGACTGTTTTAAAGCTTTTCATGACCAACAGAAATAGTTATATATTTTAAATTAAATAAATGGTTTCGTCCGACATTGTGTTTTTCAAAATTACTACACTTTCATGTGGCCATGTTCCAATAATGGAACTTTTCTTTTCAGCCCTGTATAAACATTTATGGATCAAGTAAAATTTGTTTACAATTTTTTTGACTTAAGGCACTAATACCTTTCAGAAAATTAACTTTATTTAAAAATAAAAATGTGGCCATGAATGGGTTAATAGTATATTGAGTATCAAGAACAGTAAGGGACGTTTACCGGTCGACGGCCATGTTTGAGGCTAAGCGATAGCGAAGTACACGAAGTACATGATCGAAGGTCATGTCATTAACAGGTGTTATGAAATCAATGACTTAGGCATTGTTTTTGACAACAAACTCAGTTTTGTTACTCACATGAACATGACAATGCAGTAAACAAAATATTTGGTTCTTTGGTCAGACTAGGTAGATTTTCAAAACATTGAATCATTAATGTCATTATTCCTATTCCATAAGTTGTCCCTCAATTTAATTCCAGACATCGTCGCACCTTTACTACCATAACTATGGAAGTAACTTAATGGAAAAAATCACCCGTTGTTATGTGTCAGAAACTACAACTCAACATTGTAATATCTCCTATCGTACTGTTAAGTCTTAACATGATTCCTACAATTATTAGTCTACTTTATTACACTTTCATGCCAAGTACCGTATACTACAGTTGTACTTTTACTATGTCTGTTATATTTCTTTTTCATTTGTTATTCATATAGTTATTGCTAGAGTATAATATAAGTATTTTGCATTACACTTCCTGTAATCGGGTCCTATACCTGTTGGAATTAAAATTTCATTATTATTATAATATCTGGATATAAAATTGATGTATGAAGCAACATATTAGAAAAGCACTTTCCACTCCACCGTAGAAGTATCCTCCCTATGAATTGCATAACGCAACGTTTTTCATTTCATCATCTTTTGGTAATAAAAATACTGAAAAATCTTAGTCGCCATCATTACAGTTACACTTGAAAAGTTGGGTACACAGCACTTGTGAGGCAGATTTAAGAGTAATAACTTGACGCTATTATCAATTGTACACTTTCTCCACCAAAATATTAGTCCACTTACAGAAACGTTCCTGAAATGTACCTACTAGTTCTAGAAATGTGCGGTTTCACTGGTATGAAGAACAAAATTGGAACAGAAATTCATATTCAAAAGCATAACCTCCAAAAAACTCGACATTGCCAGCACATTATTATTACTAAAACGAGTTAAACATTACTGAAAGACAACTTTCAAACACATTCACGTTATTTATTATTACTATTGCAGTTATTATTACGGACTTAGTTACTAAACATGATTTTTACTTTCTGAGAGATTCATGTACCGGTTGGTAGGCAACACATCCTACCTCCGGCAAATCTTCACGTAAGTACTAGTGGAGTAAAATCGCTCTTCTAACTCGCTGTTTTCTTATAAGGTATAACCAAATGAAACCTATACCATCTTGTAGAGGACACTTTGTGGCATAGGAAATGGAAATGTACAACTTTTTTAGTAGGACCGAACTTTGCAAATGGCGCTTAAACGCGACTGAGGTCGAGTTAGAAAAACTACGTTTTTCTTAACATTAACCGTTGTAACAATTTAAGCTTTTAATCTAAAATTCTGATTTTTTGCACACATATACCTGAAATATGAGCGCTTCTAATAGCAATTCAGGAATTTTGAAAATGTTTACAGTTTTTTTAAAATAATGTTAAAATATAAAATTATCAAAATCGTGCATCCAAAACTTCACCCTGCGGCGAGATATGTGAATTATTGAAAATTTCTATACATATATATCGAGTCAAATGTAGCCAGAAAACGTATAAAGCGAAAAAAAAAATAAAGTCACAGAAATATGAATTTTTATCCGCTATCCTTAAAACGCACGCTGTTGCCAATACCGCCACTAGCCGCTCTCGGCACCATACCTTTACAGAAATCATATGCATTAGCCTTATATTTAGAAATAAAATATCTATAAATGTAGAGTAGCGGTTCTTTTCCTAAAAAGATTACAAATCTTCACTTTCTGAAATGTAATTTTTGAAATGGAAAACGATTAATTTAGTAAATACGGTAATTAATTATTTGTCCAAAACATGTTGAATCATTGACGTTATTATTCAATAATTCACATAGCTCCCCGCACTGTGACGTTTTAGATGCACGATTTTGATAATTTTATTTTTCAACTTTAATTTAAAAAAACTGTAAAAGTTTTCAAAATTCCTGAATTGCAATTAGAACCGCTCATATTTCAGGTATATGTATGTAAAAAATCAGAATTTTAGATCAAATCAAATTGTTACAGTGTTAATGTTAAGAAAACATAGTTTTCTAAACCGACCTCAGTCGCCTTTAAGCACCACTAGCAAAGTTCGGTCCTACTAAAGAAAGTTGCATATTTCTGTTTCCTATGCTCAAAGTGCCCTCTACAAGATGGTATAGGTTTCATTTGGTTACACCTTCGGTGTTACGCACCCTCAGAAAACAGCGAGTTAGAAGAGCGATTTTACTCCATTATAACGCACTCACGCAAAATACCGACTTCGTCGCTCGGCGCTTCGTGATAAGCTTACGCGCATTCCAAAGCTCTTGAATAAAAATTCATATTTCTGCAATTATTGAAGGTAGCGACTTAATTTGTTTAACTTTCTACGTTTTCTGGCTACATTTAACTCGATATATATATATATATATATATATATATATATATATATATATATATATATATATATATATATATAGAAATTTTCAATAATTCACATAGCTCGCCGCAGGGTCAAGTTTTGGATGCACGATTTTGATCCTTTTTTGTAACTTTATTTTTAAAAAACTATAAGTTTTAAAAATTCTTGAATTTCTGTTAGAAGCGCTCATATTTCAGGTATCGGTATCAGAATTTTAGAATGAACGCTTAAAATTTTATAACGGTTAATGGTACAAAAAACGTAGTTTTCCTAACTCGACCTCAGTGACGTTTAACCGCCATTTGCAAACTTCGGTCCTACTAAAAAAAGTTGTACATTTGCATTTTGTATGCCCCAAAGTGTGCTCTACAAGACGGTATAGGTTTTGTTAGGTTATATCTCCATGTTACTCAAAGTCATAATTTCACTGCGATTTTATTCCACTATAATACTTCTCGCTATAAAAGTTGGGCGTGGCTAGCCGCGTATCACTTTAACAGTTTAACACAAAGATTAAAAATTTCTGATAAATAAAAATATCTACTTGGTCAAAAGGAAATTTAGAACTGTCGTGTTTCTTTTGCGTTTTGGCGTCTGTTAAAATTTACGCTTTAAGGAAACATCGTGCTGGAAATGTTTGAGTAATTTTACAAAATTCAAATTGCAAGATAAACTTCGATTTAAGCATTTACTTAATACTATACTAAATAGAATTCATTTTTTCGTTTTATACGGATGTAAATTTCCTTAAAAACTATGTGACCTTTGGTCTTTTCATGAGCCTCCACTTTTTTCAGGGGTTCAGAAGTGAACTGGATCAAGTCCTAAAGGCTAATTATACAGAAAACGAAGGTTAAAGTTTTTACATGTTTATTAATTTAAAAAACAACAAATCAAAAGAAAGAAGCAAAATGTTTAATTTTCTTTATATTGTACAGTTGTAAACCTAAACAACTTAAAATGTATACACCGACGTGTCATAATGACATTATTAAGGATTTCATTTTTAATGTCAAAATGACACACTTTATTGGACTGAGTACCATAATGAATTCATTACAGTACTAAGTACTATAATGAAAAAAATGTATAGGTGTAGCAGGCAAAAATATGAAACCTTTATTGAAAACAACAAAATTTAACAATTAAAATTATATACAACATTATTACAATTCGATAAACTCATGTTGGACATAGGTGTTGAAATTGTCCCATTGCTCTAGCTGTTTATTTGGAAATTTTTGGTTTCTTGTGAGGGGAAAATCATCGGCCTCGATGATGATTTTTCTCCAAGAGTGGCTGCTGAAATTTTTTTTTTATTTTCGCGCTAGTTCTGTATATATCCTTCAGCGACTGTGTCACTTTTCCAGCCACCATGGCGTTTTTACAGTGTGAAGGTCGACTCCGGAATCAGTCAGTAATGTCAGTAATGAAGCCGAGGACTAGTATAAGTTTAAGAAGGAAGGCATATTTCCGAAGGTATGGATAGTAGCTCCATAAACTTGAGGACTTTTATTCGTCAATTCTTCTTTAAAGTAAGGCAGAAGTACTTTATCGTTTGCAATATTCTCTACCTTCTTCTTAGTAGACCGTAATTCATAATTTGCATAGGTTTTTTCGTAAATACTTTTAGATTTCTCAGGCATTAAGCCAGCAACCGCACTATGGGCTAAATTTTCTATTTCTTGGGATAAATCGTTCATTTTTTACTATTTGATTAATTTTAAGTAAATATATAATTTTGACAATAACATGAGAATATAAACAAGCAATTCCGCTGTTACTTAGTTGCTGCACAAATAATTTAAATTAAGCTACGTTTACACCTGGCGGAAATCTACTTACCGTCACTAAAACTTGTCATTATGTAAACTCAAATGCAACAAGAAATGTCATTAAACAAACATCGCCGGAATATAACATTTTGTATGAATACGGATCATAAACAACCTTTATGCACACGCCGTGTTATCATACTCGGCTGCGCCTCGTCTGATAATATTCACGGCTAGTACCATAATGATTGTTATTAATGACCTAACATAAGTATCTATTAAAGTCGATTAAACGTAATTTTTCGGACTTAAACCATTTTATGGCTGAAACTATTTTAAACTCTAATCATAAAAAGGTTCATCGGTACATTCTTCTTTGTTTCCTTCAACAGGTAAATTTTTATAAAGGTTATGATAAACGGGTAATCGAAGATCTTTCATGTGTTGCTTTTTAGATTCGGTTACACTAGGTCTAGATGGATATAATTGACCCTGTTGAGTGGTTAACGATGCGATTTTTCTTCCTCATGTGGTTTTATTTAAATCAACTGTTTCAAATACAATGTCTTTCAGACTTTCTTTAAACTTGAATGATATTGGCGATGCCCTTTCAAGACACAATCACCTTATTTTTAACCATGAAGAATTATGGCCTGTTTACAATTTTCTTTCTATTTTGCATTGCTGATGCAAAGGTTTTGGTTGACTGAAATTCTTCCCTTTTAACTTCAATGATTCTAAATCTTGATTTCTTTTTCTTTGCTTCTCGTGCTATTTTCATCCAATATTGTGCAGGGCATATGCGACTACACTTTTCAATTACGCCGAAGTTGAAGTTGCTGCAAAATCTTTCAAGTGTTTCACCACGCACGATGCGACATCTTGAGATCCGCGGCCTCCATCTGTCCATCATACATGTACATAAATCCAGTTCCTATATTAAATGAATGTACAGTTGGGGCAACAAAAATGGGACACTACGGTTTTACAAGTTCAATAGTAACTGACTACTTAATTTTATTATTGATTAATCCCAACACCTTAGATTATTAGTAATAATGACAGTATGACAGATAAGGGTTTTGAATAATTACTTATTTCTGATTTCTAAATATTCTTGTGTTCCGTTTAGTTTAGTTTAATAGTATTTCTAGGATTCATTCTAAAATGCCTGTTCATAGTACCATTGATTTAAAAGCTCGTATCGTTGCTGAGTTAGAGAGTGGTAAAAGTGTTCGCGAAATTTCGCGATTATTAAATGTGTCGCGATCTACTGTTGGACGAGTGCGAATAAAATGGACTGTCCAACATACGATAGCGAGAGCAGTCGGTAGTGGCAGACGAAGAATATCTACACCAGCTGAAGACGAAGAATTAGTTGCTTATGTAAGAGATCATCCTTTTACGAGCTACAGGGTTGCTAAAAATGAAACAGTATTTCCTGGATGTCGTGCAACGGTTCGGGCTAGATTAAAAGAAGTTGGAATAAAACAATACGAAGCGGCCACTAAAGAACTATTAACAAATGATAACAAAGGATGTCGTTTAGAATTTGCCAGGCGATATATCAACGAGCCCTTGGAGTTTTGGAGTCAAGTTATTTTCAGCGATGAAAAAACTTTCAGTAGCTCTAACAATCGACCTCTAAAAGTATTTCGACCGGCTAGAACCCGATGCGAAACAGAATATGTTAATTTTAAAAAACGTAGTGGTCGTTTTTCTGTAAATGTTTGGGGTTGGATAAGCCATCGCGGGCCAGGAGTTTGCTGGATAATTGACGGGCGCATCAATTCCGAAGCATATTTAGACATACTGGAAACTATCATGACTCCTCTGTTCAAGTTTTATGTGGTGAAGAAACTACATTTTCCAACAAGTAAGTTAAGATATGAATATTATCTTATTTAACTTTTGAATTTTTACTGTGGTTATAATGAATTTATTGTTACAAGCATAATGCACCTATACACACGTCACGGAGAGTCCGAAATTGGCTTCAGGAAAACAACGTTCGTTTGTTACCGTGGCCAGCAAAAAGCCCACATCTCAATATCATTGAAAACGTTTGGGCTTTGGTCACAAAGACAATTCAAGACCAACAAGGACTACATTTCATTGCCCAAAACCGTGACCAGTTAATTGCGGCGATTGAAAATGCATGGGAGGCTGTTGGAATCGATTATCTGCAGCATTTAGTAGCGTCAATGCCTAGACGATTGCAGGAGTGCATTGACAACGAGGGCGGTCATACACATTATTAATTTCATGTTACTGCATTAATCACTAAATTACTCTAAAAGTATTTCTTTATTAATTTTTGTTTTAACAATTTCTGACCTAATCACCAAAGTATTATAATTAGATTTTTTAAATGTAGTTTTTCAAATTTTGTTTTTTTTCTTTTTAGATTTTAGTTACTTTGAAATATCAGATCAAAGTATTTTTGTTGTGTATTCTAAAGCATAATATAATAAGATCAAAATTGATTTTTTTTTCTTTTTAGATTTTAGTTACTTTGAAATATCAGACCAAAGTTTTTTTTGTTGTATATTCTAAAGCATAATATAATAAGATCAAAATTGATCAGAGCATTCTACTTATGTCATCGATGCATTGCATTAAAGTTTGACTGAACTGCAATTGTTATATACGAAGGTCAAGTACTACTTAAAGTAGATATGCCCATTGAACTTGTAAAACCATAGTGTCCCATTTTTTGTTGCCCCAACTGTACCTCAAGGTTGTAAACACAAATTTTTCTTGTAGTAAGCTACAGATGTGGCAATCGGAAAGGCTTTTTGAAGATCGAAAGTTAGTACATAGTTGATGTCTGAGGCGTTATCTTGATCAGATTTCAAAGCAGTACGTGCTTGATCAGCTTTGGCAAGATGCAGTTTTTTAATCAAATATAAGTTTCTTTTTTGTTACTTCATTATCTTCAAATTCAATTTTCATTTTAGGTCGTAGCATAGAGAACAAGTATATTTCGATGGTGGTTTAAAGCTTAAATTGATCTTAGTATTAAACACATGGTAGTAAAACAACATACTTCATCTTTTGAAATACACCGATATAATCTACCAACACTAATTTGTAATGTATCTACCAAATATCTCTTACATACAAACATGGTGCGATTTTCTACCCGAAAGCTGTATTTAAAAGACATTTGATTTTCTCCACTTGCACCATTTCGAATTCGTTATTTTCCAACTTTTTGTTTAAAACCGTATAAAACCGTTTTGACGGGAATAGTCAGCTAGTTTCGAAAAAGTTTCAAAAATTATCTTACGCTGATCTTCTTGAATTTTAGCGATGCGATTTTTTTTTGCAATTGCATGCTACATTATGGAATGTTTTTGTAGATACGGTTTTTCCGGTGATGAAATATATTCTTTACCGCAATTTCACATTAGCCTTCCAAATACTTTTGTTTACACTTCGCTTTCTTGTTTTAGAACTACCTGAAGCAACATTGTCCTCATTTATGGTATCTGCAACACCTTCCAGAGTTGGTCTAGGGTTACTGTTTTTCGTAGGTACAACTACTACTATAAAAAGACGCAAATACATATACGCCGTTGCCATCAGATCAAGCAACGCATTAGCTGATGTTTACACATTTGTTACGAAAACATAACCTAATGTCGTACCATTGATATTAAGGATAAAAATAATTAAACCATACCATCAGACCTCTCGGAAGGCTGATAATCGGATTCACTTGGTGCCTCTGTTTCACTGCCATCCATTGTAACAAAACAAGGATTTATCACTACACTTTTAACACATTAAGGCCGCTTTCACAACTACGAGGTTTACTTATTAGTATTAGTTTATATTACAAATTCTCATACAACTGTAAACTTTATGGACTTGGTCCATTTCACTTCTGAATCGAATTAAACCAGCTTTCAGAAACCAAATGGAATCAGACTCCTGTCACTTAATACGTGAAGCGTGACTTGATATTAAAAAAAGCAGGAAAATGGACCATTTTAATTCTGAACACTCCATATATTTAAACATTTTTTTCTTATGGTACGTTTGTGTTCACGTCTTGATCTGTACTTAAACACCTTTCCAAAACTGGATTCAAGGACATAGTAGTCGTACACTTCTTCAGAAATGAACACCGAAGCGAGAAGCGGTAGACATACGACTCCCCATCGAAGGCAATTAAAGGAGTTTACATTGTTCTTGGCTTAATCTCTACCTTACTATGCAGAGGAACTCAGATCACTAAGACTTTTGATTACTCCCGACAACTAAGTTAACGGTGAGTTATGTTTAGCTTTATTACGTGACGGAGCGCTGGAAATACAATAAATTAATGACAGCAGTAATCGAGTGTGTATCATTCACCCTTGCACCACATCTATAAATTGTTACGGAATGTGAAAATTTTCCGTCAGTTATTAACAGCTGGTTCTTTCGCTTTTGCAGGGTTTATCGTATAATGTAGCAACTGTACGCATCTATAGCTTGTACTTGTGAAGTAGTCTACCTACCATTTAATAAACATTATCCAGTATAGGTGTACAAGCCGTAAATATTTTATACTACTTACTCAAGGTGCTCGTGTATGAATCCAATAGACGGCTTCGGTAGAGCACTGTTTGTTTTGTTGTTTATCAGTGTTACCATAACCATACGGACAGTAGACAGTTGCGAAATGTACACGTAATACACATGAAGTTCCCGTCATTAAATAAGAACTACCGCTTCAGTAATTTAACATATTTAAACAGGGTGATCAATACTAAACCTTCAATGTACTCTAGTTTATTTGTATCCCTGATAATTCCTTTTCTTGCTTACTGCTTTATGTAAAAAAGCTTAGACTACAATGTAATTTATCAAAAGCTGATAATAGCTTGGTAAATACAAACACATTTCATTAACGGTGAAGTAAATACTTCACTGTTAATGTATGTTTAGGTGATCGATTATCTTCACGTATTATATCTGGGGATCATTTTAATTATTACTAAATTTAAGTTTTGTTTCAAGTAATCAATAATTAAATACGTCAATATTATGTGAGTTACGTACCTTTTTGGGGGCTGCTTTATATTTCTACAGTGCATAATTTATTTTATTAAGGTAATTAACGTTATTTGGGGGCATCTGGCAAGGATAGGATTTGGGCAAATAGATTTGTTTGTTGTTTAAAGCGTACTAAACCCCTGGCTGTTCATGCTTGCTTACCAACGTTTTAAGTAGAGCTTTCCTAAAACCACGTGTACCATATTTTTTTGTATTTAACCGATTTATGCTTTACTTGCCACTATGCTTACGGGAAGTTTTTTCATTTGGCTAACCCGGTGCGACGTCGCCACATGTTGGATATCTGATAGTGCTGGTTGAGCTACTTCATTTTGATTATTAAAATTTTTGTTTGTTTGTAGTATACTTTATTTAAAGCACTTAAGAGGTAAGTGATTTATTATATGAATATGAAAGAGATTTAAGTGAGAGTGCATTTCGCGAGCTAAAGTTTAATTCAGTTATTAGTGCCAATTTGTGCAATTTATTTCTTGGAATTGGTAACAAGGAATAAAAGTGTTACCAAGTAATAGTATACAGTTTGACATCAATCTTATTCTTAGTAAATACTGTTACAAGATTTGGTAGTTTATTCCGCCAAATTGAAACATTATCATACGGTT
Source organism: Vesta saturnalis (assembly GCA_036346205.1). NCBI lineage: Eukaryota > Metazoa > Arthropoda > Insecta > Coleoptera > Lampyridae > Vesta > Vesta saturnalis. The sequence continues at coordinate 4,141,102 of JARFJB010001884.1, read as the reverse complement.
TTCTCTATCTCTTACGCTTTTGTAAATGTTAAGTGATACTGCAATTTATTTAAATATTCTATATTTTGGATTTAGCAACAATATAATCACTTAAATATAATTTAAACATAATTTGTTTTACATAAACTCTCAGAAATCTGAATAATGGAGAAAATCATCTGCAATATAACTTGTAATAAAAGCTACCATCTTAGTTGCTCATTGAGAGTAAGCGAAGGTGTTTTTGTAAATGATGATGAGTTTCAGTGCTGCTTTAATACGTCACAAATTGCTACTGTTTTGGCTCAGACAACTCCTATTCGTAGCGGATCCTCTGTTTTTAATCACTTATGCACTAGAGGATATAAAAAGTATCATTTGCTCGCTATCGAAAAAGTTCCAAGAGCAACCGTCTGGCATAAATGAAATTATGAATAGTTTGGTAACCGTCGATAGATTGATAAGAAAAATGAACAACTCAAAACAATTACAATTACACGAACGGTTGGGTCGGGCCTGGCAGAGCCAATTTTGAACAATCGTTAAAAAAATTGAGCAAAAGAAAAATTTAACTGCTGGTTATAATACATTTTTTGTTATATTTTTGATGAGTTAGCATGATAATAACGACACAACTATTGCGTATTGAATTTTTGTCACAACTAAAAAAGTTTAAAGAAAAAAACAAAAATGATTATTGATTTTACTAAGTACATAAGTAAACAGGTTAACCTCATGTAGGATTTGAACCTACGACCTGTACTTTGTTAGAGTACTGCACTAAGCAACTTTGCTATCAAGATACAAGCCCCAATCAATGTCTTTATGTATGTAGAACTGATGTAAATTCTAAATATAATGAGACTACAATCAAATTACTTATATTAATGGAATGTGAGCCTGCAATATCGCAAGGTTACACACATACCAAAGCAACTTGACTAATATTAAATTATTATAAGTTTTGTTATGAACGAATAAGTTCAAAAGTAAATATGTAATTCAAAATTATTATTAATTTTATTAAATACATAAATAAAAAGTTTACCTCGAGTAGGGTTTGAACCTATGACCTGTATTTTGTTAGAGTACCACACTAACCAACTGTGCTATCGAGATACAATCCCCAATAGTTGTAAATTTTGTCTTTATGTATGTAGAAATTATGTCAATTCTAAATATAATGAGATTACAATCAAATTACTTATATATATATATATATATATATATATATATTATCAGTTCTACATACAGAAACATAAAACTTACATCAATTGGGGCTTGATAGCAGAGTTGGTTAGTGCGGTACTCTAGCGAAGTACAGGTCGTAGGTTCAAATCCTACTCGAAGTGAACTTTTATTTATGTATTTAATAAAATTAATAATAATTTTTAATTACATATTTACTTTTGAACTTTCATAACAAAATTTATAATAATGAACAAAACTTTTTTTTTAATATAATGTCCGTCATGAAGACAGTCACTACACACAGGATGTACATGTTCCAAACAAAGCCACTTGTGACACTTTGAACAAAAATATTTTGTTTTCCGGTTTGTACAATACGCACAACGGCCTTTTATATTTTCGCGAAGAATAGGTACAGGTTAGATACAAGGACTCCTTAATTTTTGTGCAATTTGCCTTACCTCTTTTTTCAAACGAGAATCAGTAAGCTCGAGCAATTATATTTTCCTTTACTAACGCTAATCCTAAGTTTTTCAAAAATATTCTTCTCAGAAATTATTTTCTCAGTCGCAGCATTACTTCGATGGACTACAGACGCATTCATTCCTGAAATATTCAGCAAATATTGCCATGGGCCATTGACGTGTGTTCCTGCTAATGTATTGTAAGCTGCGGATTTTTGTACGACTGAGGCAACACCTGATTTAGTAATGTTATAAAACATAATATATAAATACCCAAAAACTGTTTCTACCTCGGTCCGTTATAGACTTTGAAACCATCCATCCGATCGCCATGAAACTTTGGGAAGTCAGTGAGCACACTCCCGCGAAGGTTTCTATCACAAAAATTTTTTAAATATCGGCCCTCAAGTGCCCTCATAATCTTTCGACGCAGCAACGCGCACCGGGTACGGCTAGGTTTCATTAGAAAGGCAATAATGCGAAAATGGTTTTAGACCAAAAAAGTTAATAAATAAATAAACAAAATTTCCTTTTTTTCAAAAAAAAAAAAAAATGTATTTCTTTTTTAGCATAATAGATAGAGCACGCAGGGTATCCGCTATGTTTTATATTTGATCAAAATGACAAAAATAACTGTATTAAAAATATATGTAGCTTAGTGCTGACTTTTAATGGAGTTTCAAAGTGGGTTAATCCACGGGTATTAAATTCGTCACGGGCAACGCCGTGCAGGATTGGCTAGTAAAACATAATAATTACTGGCTTACATGCCTCGCCCGAATTTTCATCGATAGTATCGTCATAGTGAAAGGATGATAATGGCAGAACGATTTTGGTCTTTTTGCGCAATGAGTGCCCCCGCGCTTTATTTGGATTATTTGGTTATTACAGCCATATTGCAGAAGTCTAATTACTGGTGAAACGCATTATTGTGGCCTATTGCTAATGAGAAATTCACGTGAGATTTCTCTTTTGTTTTTACACAATGTCCCCACGATGGTTGTGCACTTCTAGCATGCGGTTCATTAGCTCATGACTAGTGGACCAATTGTCCAATCGCTACATTGCTTGATGTTCCAAAAACTGGCTCACACATTCTCTCCACTAAATCAATAGTTTTATTGCTGCGATGATACAGTCCAAGGGGCTTGAGTTCTACCGTAAACTTCCATATAAACGGTATAAAGAATTCTAGCATCTACTAGAGAAAATACCTTCAGGCCGTATTTGGCCGCATTATTAGGAATGTAAACTCTAAAACCGGACCGCCCGCGAAAGACAACCAACATTTCATGTAATGTCGAGTAGGCACCAGGTGTATAACTATTTTTACAATTTTATAATAATACTACTAATAATAATGTCTTTAATCAAAATATGTACATATATAGAATATAAACAGAAAGTCTAGGCAAAGTTCAGCATGATGAAACGAAGTGATCATCTGCTGTTCTACCAGTTAACCTAGTTTCCGTGACAAACATAAATAAAAGGTAATTTTTTTAATTCCGTAGCAATACCACAAACTATCACATTATATATCAACATGATATACTGACACATTTTATACACAACTTGACTTTACATCATGAATGAAGAAATATTAAATAAAACACAAAGAAAAATAACAATAGAATTATTGACTCATCTGAATGTGTTGGTGATGTAATAAGTATATTTATAATGTACTTTTAAATATTTTGAGAGAATTAGATTTAATAAAGAGGTGAAATAACCTGTTGAAACATATACTCGAGCCCAATATACTCCTAAACGACCACCAGTATGGGTTCACACAAAGTCGTTCAACGGGTGATCTTTTATATGTCACCGAACTTTGGAATAACACATTAGAGAGGTCCGATGAAACAGTCGTAGTAGCTTTAGATTTTTCAAAAGCTTTTGACCAGGTTTGGCACAAGTGCCTACTTGCCAAGCTCACTTCGTTAGGCTTATCCGATACGCTCATCAATTGGATATCCAGCTTTCTTGACAAAAGACGTATACGCGTTGTCGTCGATGGCTTCTTTTCGAAAGAAACTACTATTAACGCGGGCGTACCCCAAGGATCAGTGATAGCTCCCACACTTTTCCTGCTATACATAAATGACCTTATTTCCTCAACAACTAATCCGATCCATTGCTGTGCAGACGACAGCACTCTACATTATAGTTCTTCTGTTTTCCCACAACAATAAGTCTAGCCAGGACGTTAAGGTGAAAATGGCTGTCTCAATCAACAGTGACTTAAAACGTGTCCTTGAATGGGGAAGGAATAATCTACTCACGTTCAACGACGACAAAACCCAGTGTTGCCTTGTGCCCGCCACGAAAGACCGATCATTTCCTGCTGTAAATATGAATGGCTTAGAAAAGTTTTCAAACTCTATTTCTATGTTAGGGATGTCCGTATCATCGAACCTTTCATGGGCCAGCAAAACAGCTGATCGTAAACTGGGCTTTCTATACAGATCTAAACAATACTTCACATCCCAACAACTCCTTTTACTGTATAAGGCTCAAATTCGACCTCATCTGGAATACAATTCCCACCTCTGGGTCAGTGCTCCTTAATACGCCCTTGATATGGTAAACCACATCAAAAAAGAGGCTTATAAATGACCCGTCTCTGACTTCTGACCTACAGCCTCTTGAGCATAGAAGAATAATTTCGGTTCTTTCCTTGTTCTATCGCTCTTACCATGGCAAGTATGTCTCCGAAATACACTCAATACCTTCGCAGGCCATCTTCGCTAGGAACACTCGGTTTGTGTATATATATATATATATATATATATATATATATATATATATATATATAATAATAGTGATGGTGTTACTATTTTATTATATATCTCTTATTTCGTTTTTGTGTTTAGCTCTCTTTTATTTAATAGTGTCTTGTTTATGGAATAATATATGTTATTTGTTTTTCTTATCTTTCTTGCTATTTCCAATCTATTCTTCCATCGTTACTGATCGTTGTTCCAAAATAATCATATGTCGATAGCTTTTCTATCGTCCTTCCTCCAGTCGTGAAATATTGTTTACCTAGTTTGCTACTGTTATTTACGTCCATGACCTTGGTTTTCTCCGTGTTTCTTATCATTTCCATTTTATTTAGTTCTTCTGTCCATATGTCTAAATTTTTCTGCATTTTACCCGGCTTATCTGCAATTAATGTTATGTCGTCTGCATAAATTAATAAATCTAATTGTAATGGTCTTTGTGTCCTATAGTTGTTTTGTTTTTGCAATTTATTATTATTCTCCCCATGTATATGTCGAATAGGAGAGGGCTTAAGGAGTCTCCTTGTTTTACTCCCTTGTTTATTTCGAATTTCTCTGATGTTATCTCATTTATTTGCACTAGGGGAGAGTCTGGAACAGTGGCCACCTTTTTACTGAAATATTTGAAAACATCGAAATAAATAGTTTTTGTAGATTGTGATACCGTTAGAGAGTAATACCATAGTTACTGTTTTAGTTCATTATACTGTTAAATACAAAAAGTAAAATGATAACAAAAATTTTAGGGATACAAACATGTTATCTAATTTGGCCACTGTACCATCAGTGCTGGTACAGTGGTCACTAGAGAATGGTACTGTAGCCACTACTGTTACGCTAAAAAATAAAAACAAGAAAGCAAATGCAAAATAGACAATCATTAAATAACATTTTATTTCTCTTACAAAAACTTAAACTTAAAACATTTTCTCAAATGAAATTAAACTAAATCACTAACTTATTTTAATTTTTTAAAGCTAATTAATATTATATGCAGACAAATTAATTGAAAAAGAATAAAGATTTGCGGTTCTGTTAGTGCCGCCTGCTGTTAAAGGTTGAGATAAATGAAGTACAATATCACCGTGTGGTAAGATTGCTGTGTCAGGAACATCAGGATATCTAAAACTATTACCATGACGTCTCAAAAATGTTATGTTGAATACCTTCTAAAACTTCTGTTGTGCGCCCAATATAATATTTTAAAGTTTTCTTTGTTGCAAACTTCGTAAGCACAAAGGAGTCTACACCAATATCTGCTATATTATTTGTAATGAATTCATCATCTTTATCAGATTCGGAAAACAGGTCTACATCGTCAGAGTCCGTCAATTCGACGTCTACGTCACTGTCAGAAGAACTTATTTCCATTTCTTTGTAATTAATTTGTTTTTTTGCTGGTGCTTCTGGATCTTCTGCAAATTTTCTCTTAACCGCAGGCCGTTTCTGTAAAGTGGACTTTCTCATTTTCCTTAATTTTTCTTCTTCTTCGAGTCTCTGAAGAACGGGTGTGCTGGTTAATACTTCAGTTTTTTTCTTCTTTCGTTGGCGTCTTTTAGCTGGAGCTGGCACTGCAGTAGGAAATGGTTTCAAAACGGTGGAAGTGATAAATTGCTTTTCCGGAGTTGTAGTTCGAACAAATGCAGATGACGACGGCGTGTTCTCAACCAACTGTTTCTCGGTTTTTTCTTGGCCATTCCGTATGTTGTTACTATTAACATTACTAATTTCCTGCCTATGCTCTTCATCTGTCTCAGTTTCATTTGGTTCCATATCAGTTACAGATGCTGCCATGAAATCTTCATCACTAAATATTTGATCCTAAATGGATAAATTCCAGTTGACCGAAACGGTGAAATACAGTTTGAAGGCGTAAAAGCACGTGGATAAGATTCTCCTAAAATCTGTGCTATGTCGTAAATTGTAATTCTTTTTCCTGCATTGTTCAGCAACCATGTTTGGCAACTGTAGCTATAAAATCTTTTCAATGGAGAATACAAACATTTGTCTAGCGGCTGAAACTTACGACTGGTATGCGGCGGCAGCGTTAATAGTATTACATTATTCTGTTTGGCTAATTTTATAGACTCCAACGAAATATGGGTCTCGTGGTTATCCAGAATCAATAAAACTGGTAAATCGGAAGTTGGTTTAGCGTGCTTTATGAAATGAAGCAACCATTGGTTAAATATTTCGGCCGTCGTCCAACCTGTGGGTGACGCTTCCCCAATAGTTCCAGGTGGTGCGTTCTTTATCATGTAATCTTTGAAATTTTTTCTTGGGAATATTAAAAGTGGCGGTACATTATTCCCAATTGCGTTAATGCAGCCACACATTGTAATTAACGTTCCTCTTTCATTGGAAGTTATACTACCAACTTGTTTTTGGCCTTTTCGTGCCAAAACTTTACCGGCATCCTGTACAGTAGTAAGGGCTGTTTCATCTACGTTATACACTTGCTCCGGACCCAAATTGTATTTTTCATAGATCTGCCTAAGGTTCTTAAAAAAATTTTGCACAACTGGTTTGTTAAACCCCATTGCTCTCCCCAAAGATGTAGCTTCTGCCACTCTAATGGATAGCTCACGTCGCCGTTTGATAAAACCGTTAAACCATAATCTTCCAGCTGTCAAATTTGTTTTCCATGAAGTAAGTATTTTCTTTCCATTTGCAACCGCCAAGTCGTACGCTAACTTTCGTGCACACTTGGGATTCATACCATGGTGTAGTTTTGCCATTGTCCTCTTCATCGGGAGAAAATATTTGATTCACGCAGTAATTTGGAGTGAGTCTGGGAGCCCCTTCCAAAATTGGTGAATTCCAGTCAATAGCGCCAGCTCTATCGTTGCACTTTTTAATAATATATTTCCTTAATGTAGTGCGAGGAATATCGTATCGGCTAGCTGCGGCTTTCACTGATAATCCACCATTTACTACATCACGGCCCATAGTTTCTGATGTAGTTTTAGCTATCTCAATATTCTCTACTTTTCGTCGGGGCATTTTTGTAAATATTATCTGAAATCCACAAAACGTGAAATTAATAAATTTTCTAATGTAGGAACAGTGACCATCCCTTATTTACTAATAAAGTAGTGGCCACTGTACCTACCTTTAACATGGCCACTGTACCAACAATCACATGTTTAGATAATATATAAAAATAACAAAAACTAATCTATCTAATCCGATAACTATTATATGAAACAGTACTTACAAATATATCAGCTGTCAAGACTAGTTCACTTCTTTGATTGTGTATTTAGTCAATAAAAATTATTTCACTGACTTGCTAATTTTTACAACACGCACAAAATTTTAGGTTAACTAAATTATAAAATGAACACGTGGAGATTCGAGTAGGAAACTCTCGTAATAGACTGAGTATATGTTTGATATATTGTGGGCTAGATGGCAGCACGTATTCTTTATAACTAACAAAATAGTATGAAAGTGGCCACTATACCTGCATGGCCACTGTTCCAGACTCTCCCCTACTCCTTTTGCTTTGGCACATAGACTTCTTAGCTCCTCCTAGTTGTTGTGATATTTGTAGTTGTTCTAGTACCCTCCATAGCTTTTCCCTATCTACTTTATCGAAGGTTTCTGTTAAGTCCATAAACGTGATGTATAGTTCTAGATTCGTTTCAATTTTTGATTCTATTAGTTTCCTTAGTACGCTTATGTGATCCGTTGTTTGTCTTTGGCTTCTGAATCCCTCTAGTTCATCCTCTAGCTTGTCTTCATAATTTTTGCATTCTGTGGGTGAACCTTCCTTGCGTATGGGGATTATCGCATTCGTTTCCCAATCTATTGCAACCACTTCTTCTTTAAATTCCACGTTACATATTTCCTGATTTACACGGTTCAACATTGATTATCTCGCACAAGTCTCTTGTAAGGTATACATTGGAATATTCTGTACTGGTTTGGTATTCTACTTACAAAGTTCATATTTCAAATATATTTGGGGCGCGATGAGAGTAGCGAAACTAGTGTTTTGCGCTATTTTTTCTATTGAGCAAAATGATTTTAAAATATCAACAAAATTTACATTAAAACTGACAATTCAATGAATAGAATTTTTTAGATGTTTGGGTTGGTAATACTGAAACATAATAATGTCATTATAGGTTTAATCTCACAACTTAAGACTTAAATAATGTTATATTCCTTTATTCATTCTGTTACAGCGCAATGAACACACATACTGTCCTCACCAGGAATGTTTACCGCTACGTCATCATATACAAGCATATGGTGTAATATGAAAAACATGAGTCAAAATTATTTTTGTTATAATACAATAAATTCTGATTAGAAAATATACCCTGAGATGGCAGCATTTAAAGCTGAAGTGTTCCAAAATACAATATTTATTTTAATTTATTTTGTAAAAATTAGAGAACCTTGATCATCGTAATGATAACGGTTGAAAAACAATATTCTTGAACTCTAACAGGTGTTTGATACGTTATTTTTACAGCCTGAAGGTTATGTAGGTTATAACCTACAAACAATGAAATTTTCAACAAGATGTAAAGATTTAATAATTGCAGCGGAATTATAAAATAAGAGAATCGTCGTGTTGTAAATTGCTGATATAGTCGGGACGGCGAGAGGTGTCTTATGACTCATCTTTTAGTAAAGCATGGTTTAAGATTTTAAAAACGTATGTCGTTATTAGTTCATATAGTTAGTAATTTTGAATACCAACAAAACATCGTGAATGTTTCTAGGTTATTTTCAAATTTAAGCCGCGCTGTCAAATTTAAATAGTGAAAATTATTACCGTACCTGGATAATGGAAGTTAAAGGTAAATTTGGCACCCCGTTATCGCGTTCCATCTCGAAATAATGCAGTATATTCATTAACATTACTTGAGTTTGGCTCTTCAAAGATTTACCTTTTAATGACATCATTATTTGCTGCAAAATAAATAAATGCATTCAATCAATTGGTAATACATTTTGCATTATAAACTTACCTCGTAATAGTGAATATTAATAATAATAGTTTTGAAAAAAACTGTTGTTTACAAATGCAATGGAAACTAATAAATTACGAAGCGAAAGATAAATTATAACTGCAAAACACAATGCGATTATACGAAACGAAATACGAAGAATAATTTGAGGTTAAATAGCCAAGAAGACATTTGACAGCGTCATCCGCTTTGACTTTAGAATCGACATTTAAAATATATAGCAGACGTAATATTATAACCTGTCTTTCATTAAGTGGGAACTTCGCACTAAGATAAGGGGAAACAGAAGCATTTCACAGTAATAATTATCTCCCCATTCTCGAGTCCGCCATGAGACACCTCTCCCCGGCGCTACTATAAACAATCATACAATTTATTACAGATTCAATTTATAGGTTAAACAATTTGCATGGAACAACTGTTGAGTTGCACTATTTACACTTTGCAAGGCTACTACATTTCATAATCATAATTTCTTATTGTTGATTCTAATTCAGTAGAAGTGATGGCCCACAATAAGATGGTAACATTAATACACAAAATGGATGTTAAGTTACGTGCCTAAATAAAATGGAACTATTATTCATAGGAAGTTAACATTTAATGTGGAACATAAATTCTATGGGAAATGTGTGAATTAACATATGAGAAGCATTTTACCACAAAATATATTGTACTTACATTATTAATAGAAATTGTATTAAATATGAACTAATACTCTTGTATTTACTAATTGTAAGTTGTATAAACATGCTTTTTAAAGTGTAAAAGTTTCTAATTGGAGTCACTATCTACATCCGAGCTTTCAGAATAATTTCCGATATTAACAACCAGTTCGTCAACTGTGATGTCCAACATTTCTTCCTGTTTATACCATTGCTTTATTGTTTCTTCACTATGTCGCACACAATTATGCCACACGGTTTCATCACATTGCTGTACAGCTTTGTTCCACATAGCAATTACGTGTTCTCATCTTTATAGCCATCGCGTCCAATATGGCTTGTCATAATATCCCTTTGTGTGTGCCCATACAAATTCTATAGCATTAAACTCACAGTGATATGGTGGTAATCTTAATACTTCGTGTCCGTAGCTTCTTATTATTTCATCTACTTCTTACCCTTTTTGTATTTGAAGTGATTTAATCAGACCATACATCTTGGTTTTGAAGAGTGTGGAATTGTGACTGATGTGATTCTGTGTTAACCATATTAACTCTATTGCCTTTTGTCCAGGATGAATGTGTGCATGCATATTGCACAACATATTCCTTATGCCCATTTTGGATGTTTCAGGTATATCATCAGATTTTGTTTTCTTGCGTGGTCGTTTTGTTAAAACAGGGTTAGATGCAGCTGCGCTTGCCACATGCTGTAATTTCGTGATTGTAATGAATTAAGATATAAACACTTAATGTCATACTTACTTCTTTAAAGTGTGGAATAAATGATGATTAAAAGAAGTAAATGTAGGAAATCAGGAAACAGTCAAAGGATAAATAAACAAATTGAGGTTATATGTTATTTGCTTAGCATTAAATAATGAAAAAACAGAAGAAATGATTTTTTCATTAAAAAATATGGAAAAAAATACTGGATACGTAAAATTCCTAGGGGTACTGTTAGATTCTAAACTAGCATGGGCTTATCATGTAGATTTTTTATCAACAAAGTTATCAAAGGTTGTATATCTTCTTCAAAACTTATGGAAATTAGTAGATTTGAATGTATTAAAAGCTGCTTACTATGCATTGTTTCAAAGTTCCCTTGCTTATTCTATATTATGCTGGGGCCATTTTGCGCACACTAAACGAATATTTTCGATACAAAAAAAAGCAATTAGGGTACTATTGAATCTACCATACAGAGCGGATGTGAGAAACGTCTTTATCACACAAAAATTTTGACTGTTCCTCATATATATATATATATATATATTATATATATATATATATATATATATATATATATATATATATATATATATATATATATATATATATGTCTCCTACATGTTAAAGTAAACTGGGACAAATACAACGTACACGCTGATATCCATACATACAATACTAGGGGTAAAAATAATATCAATAATAAATTTTATAGAGTATACAGCAGCAGATTTGCTATAAACTATTATGGACCCTTATTTTTCAATAAACTAGACTTTTCGACTCGTAATCTAACATTTAATAAATTTAAACAAAAAATTAAGAAATTATTAACGAATGAAGGATATTATAGTCATCATGAATATTTAGCCGGCTATAAGTATACTCTACAGTGAGAACTGAGTAAATGTCATTATTAGTGTTACTTGTATATATTATAATTTGACGTGTGTAAGCTGATGCACTAACACAAATATATATATTATTATTATATTATTATTAGTCAAATGAGAATTAAATTCATATGCATATAAAACAAATTGATTTCGCGTTTATTTCTATTACATTTGCTTATTCAATACCGTATGTCGATTTCGTCAAATGCACTACAAATGTTCACCATCCTTATTTAATTCATTGTTTTATATGAGAAGACAGCATAAACAAATTGGATAGCTAAATTCATAAATTGAGATGTAGCGGTAAACATTCCTGGCGAGGGCAATATTTATGTTAACAGTATAAATTGAATCATTTAATCAAATGAAAGTGATAATACACTTGTACTCATTAAGTTTGAGATTCATAATTCAAGTCATCCAAGTATCAAAGAAGACAGATAACCTATACTCCAAAGATACATAACAACAATAGAAATGTTTGTGAAAGAGTACACGATCACGCCCTGATGGTTGAGAGCAACAATTACGGCGACTGTAAATTTAAATTCACACCAGGCCGGGAACTTGAAATTTTATTAGTTGAAATAGCCTAATGCAAATTTGGCATATGAATAAGCTTAATGTATAACCTTATTCATACACAATAAAATACTTATCTTTTTTGGGGTTTTTAATGGTGTATTTTAAATTATACAATCTAAACGTTTCGATAACACTTACAGTTATCTTCGTCAGTAGTAATATTTGTTAAAAATTGTTAAAGATGTAAACAATTTTATCAAAGTTGAAAAATTAAAACATAAACATCAGCCTGCTATTAATACAACAGTTTGAGAAACGTATAAAGCCAACTATAAAATTAAATTTTAGTAAAGAATAACTAGGTCATTAAAAATTAAATGTTGTTAAACTGCCTTAAAGATGACAAACCAGAACACTCTCTACGGCGAAAGCTAACAATAAATTTGTCAGCCAAAAAACATTTTAACAAAATTTAATCGAGTGTAAAGTGTAAAGTTTTGAAAAACTTCAATTTGAAAATGATAGAAGCATATATAAAATAACCCAGTTAAATCTAACAAAGAGATATCTTTATCAATAATTGGAAGTGTTATTAACAATGAAAAGCATAATGCAGAACGTTTTTTGTAATTTTTTATTTTAATTTAATTTCAACTACTTGTGTTAAATTATAGTGCTGTGGTAATTTAACATATAATTGGTAAAGCATTTGCTTCAAGGTCTAGGATAAACACAGCAAAAAACCTAGACATACCAAAAGTTAAAATTAAAATCAAAATTAAGACGTACCATAATGCTCTTTTTTTTAATTATAAGATGCCAAAACCTATTTAAACAGAGATTTTCTTCTTGTCTATTAAAATTATTAGGGTGTTTATATATTTCCATAGCTTCACATTGCAAACGAACATAATAATGAGTTTGTCTTGACAATATTTCCATATTGTCAAATTGAATGTCACGATTTAGATTATTCAGGGCATGGTCAGCCACAGCAGACCTCTTTGGTTGACCTAATCTACAAAATCTCATATGTTCTTGTATCAAAGCCACGTTTTGTGGTTCCGATGTGTACTTTTCCACATCAACAAGTTAACTTATACACTCCGGAAGATGATAAAGGGTTTGACGCATCTTCAGGTGATCTTAAATGTTCTTTAATTTTTCTTGTAGGTTTAAAAATAGTCCTAATGCCATATTTAATTAAGATTTTTTCAATTCTATTTGTAACATTAGCTATAAAAGGAAGAAAAGCAGTACCAACATTAAGAACTGTTTTTTCTTTAAGGTTACGCCTAGGAGGTGTAATAACATTATTAATATCTGTAAATGAATATCCATTATTTTGTAAGGATTTTGTTAAATATTTATATTCATCCTTCAAAAATTCAGGGTCACAAATTCGTTTTGCTCGATCTACTAAAGATTTAATTACACCAATTTTTTGACGTGGATGGTAGTTGGATAATTTATGAAGGTATCTATCAGTGTGTGTCGGCTTTCTGTAAACCTTAAAAGATAGTGAATTATTATTTTTAGATATTAATATGTCAAGAAATGGTAAACTTCCATTAGTTTCTTTTTCCATGGTAAATTGAATACTAGGATGTATACCATTTATGAAAACCAAAAACTCATGCAGTGCTTCTTCTCCATGTTTCCAAATAACAAATCTGTCATCTACATATCTATACCAAAATGAAGGTTTTTAGGTGTATTTTGTAACGCTAATGTTTAAAATTTTTCCATATAAAAATTAGCTATAACAGGACTAAGGGGACTGAAATAAGTTGTAGTAAGACAAATTTCATTGTTAGCTTTCGCCGTAGAGAGTGTTCTGGTTTGTCATCTTTAAGGCAGTTTAACAATATTTAGTTTTAATGACCTAGTTATTCTTTACTAAAATGTAATTTTATAGTTGGCTTTATACGTTTCTGAAACTGTTGTATTAATAGCAGGCTGATGTTTAGGTTTTAATTCTTCAACTTTGACAAAATTGTTTACATCTTTAACAATTTTTAACAAATATTACGAAGATAACTATAAGTGTTATTGAAACGTTTAGATTGTATAATTTAAAATACACCATTAAAAACTCCAAAAAAGATAATTATTTTATTATGAGTGTTAATAGTGAAAGTTTACATTTTCTTATTCATACACAAATTTGTGTTGACAATTTCAACTGCAGAAACAAAGCTCCATATTCCAAATCTGCAATGTGCTAAAGAATATACCTCTATATAAAACTAAATCTAATTAAAAAAACCAATAACAAATTTTTTTTGATATTATTTTGCACAATTACATTATTAGCATAATTATTACACTATTATAAAATAGTAATAATCCTGAAAATTGTATCAAATAAAGAATACTTAATATTGATATATTATAACAATTATAAAAGTTTAATGCCATAATAAATAAATAAAAACCTGACCAATCCTTAGATATAATTATTACTTATTAATCATGGAGAGTAATGATGAGGAATGCATTGCAAATTAATAGTACATTTAATTTTAATATTACTATCACAAAATAAAAATTAATAAAGACTATTAAATTTATTTAAATCAATGGATATGGATAATCAATCAACTTCAGAAAGTTGATTAATAAATTCGTCTGGATGTCTGTGTGTCGCATTGCACTATGTTATAGGGTTTAGTGCTGGAAGCGGTGTCATCTTACAGGAAATTCTTTGCTGATTCCAAATTTCTCGTAGATTTTTTGATAGGATCACCCGTTTGCCGTCAGGACGCCGTTTTGAAGTAGGTTGAAATTAGAATTCTATAAGAATTCGCACTGTTTGAAGTTGTTTTTTGAATAAAACTGAACTGCAAGTAAAGCAAATTTCTTTCACTTGTAGGAATTGTTAATATTTATATTACATAGTGAATCACTTTGGTACTAAATATTTAATTACAAGTAGTTTGGCGTTTTTTTTCTAGAGATTTTTTCAGTGCGTTTAATTTTATATTATCAGAACCACAATAGAGTCTTGAATTTTTGCCAGTAATTTTGCGGTTAATGTCTCTGCAATAAGCATGAACCATGGTTCTAATAGATAATTTAAAACTAATGTTTTTACGACACTAATATGATTTACACACCTTAAAAAGTTAAAAGTCACTTCATGGTGTCTGCTGCAATAATTTCAAACAATTGATATTAGCTGCAGTTGTTTTTAAAAATGCTGTAATTATTTTATGTATAGTATGAAATGCTGTGGCAAAAGCTTCTGTAAAATAACACTTTGTAACTACTCCATACTCTTGCTCTGCGATAAGTTTATTATCATTGTTTTGGTTAGAAAACAAAGCACCAATACACTATTTGCAACTCCGCAATGTCCTCCTAACTTTCTTCAGAATGAACCCAGCAACATAATTATTTGAAGAAATGTTAAAGTACTGCAAAAGTTTATTGAATTTATTTCCAATGTTTTTGGCAAAACATATTCTTGCGAGGTTAAGGGTGACAAAGGTAATTGAACAGTTAAATCGTTGCCAATGGTAGGAATGTTATCACTTGTATTTATCAGCAATTTGATATTTTATAGTACTGTTGCACAATTGTCGTTCTTACAAATAAATGTGGGTTTATATAAACTGAACATATTATTTATCAAGACAGATTTAAAGGTTCCAACAAAATGGGCATGTGCTGGATTGATCTTTCTTGAACCATGACTTCTAATCTGCCCAAATAAATTTGCAATTGGATCCTGATTAAGGTGTCGACCAAGAAAATATTGAAAATTCCTAGTCTTTAAATAATTCCAAATGTTTAGAAAATTGTTTATAGTAAACTTCCAATTACTTAGACTAGGCAGACATCTTTTGTATTAAAAATCGTTAGGAGTATTACTGACACAATATTTGTATTTCAAAATATGCATATGTACTAAAATCTACAATTATGATCGTCTGTCAGAAACACAAGTTTTCAAAGTGATTTTCAGGTTCATGTTAAAAAGGTTCTCAAATCTCAGTAGGATTTTAATAGTAATTATATACAAATATAAACATGATCAATTCAAAATAATCTCAATTAATAATTTTTTAATTTTTACCATCTGTTTAATCTGTCCAAACTTTGTACCACGATTATACGAAGAAGCATAACATAGAGGCTGTTTAAAAAATTTCTTAATCCCACGTAGCATAAATAAAAGTACATGGTTAGCTAGTTCTGTAGACCTTTCACCATTTCCCATATTTTCAAAGTCTTCAATAATACCTTTTCCTTCATTGAAGTTAAGGGACGGCATTATTGCCATTTCTTTAAATATCACAGAAACATATTTCTCAGATGGCTTTAAGGAACTGCAGACCATTTTTAACAAAGAAAAACATGAGTAATTTATTCCTGGCTCAAAGTACACAGTATTCAGCAATCTATCCAATGTACTTTTGCTAGGTAAAATAAACGTTTTAGCCAAAAATCTATAGCACTTACGACTTTGTTTGTATAAAACTAAGGCTAATATTTTATCATCGAGTAAAAATAGTCTTTGTTTAGAACTTTTTCCTGTCTCTCGCAATTGACATTTAGTCAGTTGGATAGCTGAGTAATTCAGCTTTGAGATAGCTTCATCAAAGGCAGATGTAGAAGCAAACTTTTCTGCAGCTGCCTGCGTTTTTGTAAAATTGTTTTTTGCATGTACATTCCTTTTAAGTTTTTTCCGCAACATCTTGACGTGGCTATATAAAGTGCTTTTTGGGAATATATGATAAAATATTTCAATTTCAGAATGTGCATGTTCTGACTTCAGGTTAGGGGTTTCGGTTTGCCTCCAAGTTACAATACACTCAAAAAAAGAAATATATACTTTTCTTAATCAAAGTAGAAGAGATGTTTAAGTTTCAAAATATAATCAACTAGTTACTCCAAATTACTTACCTATTAAATAAATTTTAATGTTTTATACTAAAAGTCTTAAAAATTAATCCACTACACTAAAGCTTAAAACTTATTTCACACAATCACTGTAACTTCCAACACATTCAAAAACTTCCTATAGATACTATATTTGTATATAATACCACTGTTTATACTATAAACAATAATAATACCTAAACTATTGAAGAACGAAAATCAACGATAAACTGACAATAAAAAAAGAATCTAATACGCAGTAAGCACGTGATAACTAATTGACGCAAAAAATCAAATGACATTTTACAACTTAACGACAATTGACCACAAAACACTGGTTCTGTGCAATTCCCAGAATACTTAAAATTAAGATTGCCATCTATTGACTGGGAGTAAAAACATAAATATCACGTGACCGTCCAAAGTCGTTGTATTTGCGTAAAACATCTATTAAGGTATAGGTTGTCTGTGAAAGAAGACGTCCATCAGATAATAATGTAGTTATATATCGTTGAATTATCTTATAAAAAATGAAAACATACTGTATACCTATTTTTGCAAAATATGATTTAATTATTTATTTATTATCCTAAAATATTATCCAAAAAAAATGATATATTTGTTTAAAAAAATACTTTAAAAATTATAACACCATGCCTATGCATAAATGGTAATTTTATTCTTGAAACTGTACTTTCTAAGGTAATTAAATATTTTTAAACATGTATTTTTCTTAAAATAATAACGCTCATAACATTAACTTTTTAACTTTCTGTCGAAGTTTACGGATGTTATAATTTTTGATTAAATATCTAACCTAGATCTAACCAAGTGACATGTCAAAATTAATTGAGTTAATCGGCCTTTTTTTTACAGTTTTTGCTTTTATAGCGCGACATTTCGGAAGCGGGCTCTGCTTCCGTCATCAGGCTTAGTCCTGAGATGGACTGTTTTCGCAGTTGAGTCGACTTCATATGTTATGTTTTTTTTCCCAAGCACTCGACTACTCTCAGATTCGAACTTTTGTACCTTTGACTTACAAGTTTGACACTTTTATCGTGAGCCACTGAGTAATCCAATATACATTTTTTAGAACTTGTACATATATACATTAAACTTTTGCACAGTACTTTATTCCGCAGGTGTATTGCGCTTAAGCTCATCGCACATTATTGGAATCCGTATGGGTTTCATTTTCACACTAGCTTGGCTTATTGGATTTTCTGATAGTGCTATGTATGCGGATTTTTTGAGTTTCCGGCGAGTTGTATTCTCGTCCTTTGTCATTATCTGTATGTTATCCCACTGGGTGCGGTGGTTTTCGTTCCAGACATGTTCGGCGATCCTTGATTTTCTGTTTCGCCCTTGCGGAAGTTGTTCTTATGTTCCTGTGTTCTCACTTTGAGTGGTCTACTGCTCTCCCCAATGTATGCTCTGCCGCATTCGCATGGTAGGTTGTATACACATTTCTTGGAATTCTGATCTTCATTGTGTGGTTTTGGTTAGCATTCCCCTGAGCGTTCTGGTCGATTTGAAGGCAGTGCGTATCTTGTATTTGCTGCCTATCCTTCGTATTTTGTCTGAGGTACCTTGTATATATGGTATTTACCGCTGTATATTTAGGTTCTTCTTTTCGCTCAAAACATTATTACACCAGAAAAGTTACCAGAAACGATGCTTCTAAGAAGCTTCTCAACGCACTACAAACGATGCGATGAGTCGGAACTAAGTTGCCGGTTAACTTATAGCAGTAGTTCGCAAACATTTATTCATACGTATAATGTTTTTCTAATAATTACGCTTAAATACTTCAGTGTAATTGCTGTTTAAAATTTAATGTTACCTACTTGGAATTAATTATTTTTAAATATTTGCGTATACTTTCAAATAAAGCAAATTTAATGCTCAAGAGTTTTTAATAATTATTATTACACATCATAGATAGATTTTTGGTCTGCATGTTAAATAATTATTACCTGTTACTATAAATCGTAATAGGTAAAATAAACACAATTTGTTATACGAGTAAGTGTATAAACTTATTTAGATTATATATTTTGAGAAAGTTTTATTTTCTATTTCGTTTTGTTGTAACTTGTACCATAAAAATATTACTATATACCTGCGAATTTATACATCTCGTATTTCTTAAAATAAACTACATTTTTCACATTCTAAGTACATTTTTAATCTAAATATATAATTATTACTTTTTATTAACAACTAAAATCGATGACAAAATATTTGAATGGGTGAGCTAACGTTATACGTATGAATAAATGTTTGCGAACTACTGCTTAAAGTAAACGGCAACTTAGTTCCGACTTCAAGGGAATATGATTCACTGTCGAAACTATTTACTAAAGTATTGCGGTTGATTTTTGCAGAACTCTACGAACGTCGGTATTTAACTAAACGTCGCATTATTTACATTTCTCTTTAACACAGCTTAGATCTTGTTTTATGACGGACCAATTGGTAAGCTGTGATAATTCCATATCGACACTCACCAGCAAATTAACTATATCAACAAAAGTGACTAAAATGAACTTGTTGACTCAAAAAGAGTTGCCATGCATTCAGAAGAAATAGTTACAGCAAATTAAACTAGATCGAATAGGAGTAGCACTAATTGTACGTATTATTGCTGAATTTAAGATGTTCCTCGAGTTATGAAGAAATCATGATACTGAAACAGCTTGAAAATGACCGTTTTCTGTTAGATGGTATTGTACATTTACTAATTGAAATTCCAACAATGTTGTGGTGATGAGTTTTTCATGAGTTCTACATCGCAATATTAGATGTAAAGCAGTTTGAGTATACCATACATGCTAAACGAATTTTTGATCATTTTTGACGAATCGTTAACACATATGATAGTTGAATTTTCTTTGAAATACGTCATCAATTTAGTTTGACCAGTGGAATTACTAAATTTATTAGAATAATTATATTTTCTGGACATCAAGCTGCTCAAATACCAATGTATTGAGTAACGTAACAAGATAAGAGGTGATCTTTTTAAAATTATGAGTCGTAATCGGTACCAAGCAATTAAAACGATATTATTTAGCGATCAAGTTTACTAGATATATGATAAATTTTGTAAGGTCATTTTTGAATAAATTAAATGACAGTGCATTTTCATTATTTATCTATGTGACAAAATAGATTTATAAGGTAAACCTCTTCGATATTGGTTTCAAACTGTGGTGTTTTGATATCCTACTGATGGATGTTTATTTTATTCATTGCCATATGGAAGGAGTTTCAGACCAAGAAAAATCGCCTTATATACTTGGAGGTCAAGTGGTCTTAGATTTGCTTTGAAGGATAGAAAATCCAGTCCTGCAATCGAATATTTTTTTGGAATGAAATTAAATGACAAGTGCATCTTCATTTAATTTATCTATATGACGATGCAAATGTTTATAAGGGTAAACCTCTGCGTTTGGTTTCAAACTGTGGTGTCTTTGTTCCTCTGATGGATGTTTTGATTTTTATTCATTGCCATATGGAGGAGTTCAGACCAAAAGAAAAACGCTTTATATACTTGGAGGTCAAGTGGTCTTAGATTTGCTTGAAGGATAGAAAATCCAGTCCTGCATCGAATATTCTTCGATAACTATTTTCGCTTATGAACTGTTTGTTGAGCTAAATAGTAAAATTTTTGTTATTGGAGCCATTCATGAAGAATACAGTTACTTTAGAAATCCAAAAAGTATGTTCAGAAAGCAGAGAGCTTTTACGATAAGAGGTTTCAAAGATTTCACTTGTAAGGTGGAATGACAATTTAGTAAGAGTTCAGTGATACATTGAATGTAAAGCCTTTGATTAACAAAAGTACGTAGAAAGGAAAAAAGAGAAAGAATTACAACCCAATGTTACCTCCAAATATAATAAATATATGGGTGGAGTGGACCTTCACAACAATGGCATTGCCAATTACAGTCTATAGTCTGTTTCAAACATTAAATTCAGTGTAACTTTAAATGGCAGGTGGCTTTGCCATATTTCAGCATACTTATCTTCGTGTGGAAACCTAACCTGTTAGTCACAAATAAATCCTCCTTTTGTATTCCGCAGCAGTTAACCGCCATAATCCTCTACAAGTACCTACCTGTAAATATCTTTTTCAAGTCGGTTATTCAAACAAATGTTTGTACTACATATCTGCTTAATCATTTATTTTTATTTATTTATTAGTTACATTAATGTTTATAACGTAATGGAGAAATAGCAACTCTGTTAAGTAAGATAATCGTAAAGGTAATCAAGATATTTATAATTACATATGATAGATAACTTTGTTACTTAAAATTCATCGCAGAAAATCAGCTTAACCCATTTACGTCCCACTGTACTCACTTGAGTACGGCAATGAAAATAACCCAGTGGTGACATCTCTTGAAAAATCTTTAGACTTCGCGGGCGTCTAGCGTTTGAAAATGATGTGTTCTGCTAGACTTTCACAAATTTGACGTTATGCGGAGCAATAGTCATGACGCTAAAGTAAATCTTTTAGAACTAACCTATGAGATTGTGTTTGGCAAATTCTATACTGGATATTTTGTCCTGTTTCTTACTTTTTGCAAGTTTTTTTGACTTTTCTAGTTTGTAAGGTACGTATTAGTCACGCTTATTTTTATATTAGCAGCTCACTTTTATTATGGGTAGAGAAAACCTACGGAATAGACCTTTACTTATTTGAGTACGGTGGGCTTATATAGAGTCAAATATACTTATGTATTTTTTTTTCGCTTCAGGTTCAATATCTTTTTGAAAATGAATCCCGATGATTTTCCACAAATAAATCCGATTCAGTTTTATGGAAAACGTTATAGAACACTTGATTTAGCAGCAGATGACCTAGCTAGTTCTTCTCGTCAAGACGTATCGGTGGTGATTATTCCCCCAGATGCTGATTATCAAACGGATAATGAAGATATTGATGAAGATGATCTACAGTCGCAAACCATTCCTAATGATGTTCCCGGAGAAATCGAGCTTGAATACGCGAGTGATGAATCAGATAGTGATAACGACGACAATCTCCCCCTATCTACAATAAGGCAAAATTTACTAAGTGTTATAAATGCCACACTATATGAGAAGCCTGATTGGACAGAAGATTTGCTGGATATCAGTATGGTATCCACAACGGGCTACATGGACCGCCTGGATAATTTAAAAGTCCAAATTGGAGGTAAAATTCCAGTAGAAATATTTGAAAAAATTTTAGACAGCGAAGTCATTGATTTGATTACGGAACAAACGAATCTGTATGCTCTTCAAAATAACAATTATCTTTTTTCTGTGACTCAGGAAGAAATAAAAATATTCATTGCCATTCTACTTTTGAGTGGGTATCATCGGCTGCCACGAGAGCGCAACTACTGGTGTTTAGATGAAGACCTCTTGGTTCTCCCAGTGGGTAGTGCAATGTTAAGGAACCGTTTTCAAGAAATAAAAAAACATTTACATCTGGCTGATAATACCCAAATAGATAAAAAGGATAAAATGTACAAAGTTAGACCGCTAATGAAGACACTAAACAAAAAATTTCAACAGTTCGGTGTATTCCATAAAGACTTGTCAATCGATGAAGCAATGATCAAATATTTTGGACATCACTCGTCTAAACAATTCATAAGGGGAGAGCCAGTGAAATTTGGCTACAAAGACTGGATGCTTTGTAGCTCAACTGGTTACTGCTACAATTTTGATACCTACTGCGGTGCAGCAGTAGATAAAATAGCCCTGCCTTTAGGTTCAAGAGTTGTCTTACAAATGCTTGAAATTGTTGATGTGTCCACAGACCACAAAATATTTTTCGACAACTATTTCACAAGCTACAATCTTATGCAAACCTTGAAAGAAAAAGGGCTTCAGGCCACAGGTACTGCAAGGGAAAACCGCATAAAAAAATGTCCCTTGCTTTCTTTAAGCGAAATGAAAAAAAAGGATCGCGGATATTTTGAATATCGCTTTGACAGAACAAGCTCCTTACTTTTCGTCAAATGGAAGGATAACAATGTTGTTACCATGTTATCAAATTATGATTCTGTCACGCCACTCTCAAAGGTGAAACGATGGAGTGCTGCTGTCAAAGAGAAAATCGATGTCCCTCAACCAAAGTTATTCTCCACGTACAATGCTGGAATGGGAGGTGTCGATCTTTTCGACCAATCAGTCAATAACTACAATGTGAGCATACAAGGAAAGAAATGGTGGTGGCCCTTTTTTACCCATATGATGAATGCCGCTCTTGTTAACGCTTGGAGATTACAAATAACAGCGGGTAATAAAGAAATGGACCTGTTGGAATTTCAGAGGGAGGTAGTACGCCATTACTTGAGATGTTTGCAAAAGTCTACTTACACTAGGAAACGCACTACCGGAACTGTACCTGTCAGTACTATGAAAAACGAAGGCGGCCACTTCCCAAGAAAAATAGAGAAACAACTCAGGTGCCGCGTATGTCATCAAAGAGTTCATTGGACCTGTATAAAATGTAACGTCACTTTGTGCTTGGAGTGTGATTGTTCCATACAGTTCCATAGCTGCTAGTTATATGTATTTTCTGTACTGAGAAAAATAAAACTTTCGGTTGTCTTACAGGTGCTTGGATTTGATTTCTGATTAGCCCACTGTACTCACATGAGTACACCTATTTTTTTTTCAAAAAAACGACTTTTTCGTTAAATATCAATTTACTTTGGCATTTTTAACACATTTTCAACAGGAAATTACAAGTGAGTTATTATTTTAGAAAAAAAAAATTCATGGGCTCAAATGGGTTAATAATCTATTAAATTATAAGATTAAACATATTGAAGCAGGGAAATAAATTAAAGCGAAAGCTGTACTTATTATTGAATGATGTGAGGAACAAAAAATATAAAACAATAAAGGGCATATGTGTAAATGTGTAAATTGAATTTTTATTATTGCTTACGAAAAAAAAACTTCAATAAATTCACATTAATACAAATTTCCAGCGACGGTTAAAAAGTCAGTTTGGTTAACTGTTATACATAAACATTGTTGATAATTGAAATAATATTAACATCCACATTTCTTAAATGTCCGAGGTTTTACATTTTTAAGTAAATATATTCACATTTAAATACAAACAATACATAATGTTATAATTTTATTTAATCTTCTCAGTTAAATAAAACAAGCGAAAAACCAATACACAATAAAAAATTCCTTACATTTAATTCAACCTTCTGATCTATTCGATTCTATAACAATATTGTATTTAAAATTACAAAATTACTATTTTACTTTATCTATTTAAATGAAACTTTCAGTCATACTTAATACTATAAAAAAGCTATAAATTACAAGATTACTATTTTCCTAATAAACCTTGCGTATCAATTTATAAAATCTTATTATAAACAAATGTAATGTTTTGAACTCAATACCACATCAAACTCAACCCCGTTTCTTCCTCGACGTCTGAAAAACACTAATTGTGTTACTTTTCATCGCCGTCGGCGTCATCCGTGTTACTAAAAATAAAATCACTGCCATTGTCAGTATTATTAATATTTATAATAATTGGTTGAATATCATCCATCATACCGTCGAGTCTCCACATGGCCGTTTCTTCTCCTATTACGTGTTTCACATAATTTTTTCATTTTTCTGGTGCAACTTGTGAGTACGCTTCCGTAATTAAATTCCTAACTTCTCCTTCTTTAAAAGTTCTGTTGTGTGTGGCTATATATCTTTTCACGTCGCTCCATACCAGCTCTATGGGGTTGAGCTCACAGTAATGGGGCGGAAGGCGCAAAATCTTCATTTTGTTGTTCTGCAATATCTTCAATTATATATCGATCGTAATTTACCCTATAACTGTTGACAACTTCCACCAGCTCTATCTTCTTCGAAAAATGTATCTTTCGAAAGGAGTCATGTTTTTATTTCTTCTTTATTAGAACCACTGTTAGGAATTTTCTCCAATTTCCTGCTATGATATGGCGCATTATCCATTACCACAACTGTTTTTTTCTGGCAAATTAGAAATGAGGTTATGTTGAACCAGTTTTCAAAGAGTGAACCATCCATTTCATCACGGTAATCTTGTGCGTTTTTCTTTGGAAGAAAAGTTAGTTCTGCTCCATAAACAAAACAATTTTCACTTCCAGCATGTAAGAGCACAAAACGAGGACCACGAGCTGCAGGAGCTTTTAAGCCTGTGGTCAGGCCACGAACAAATAATCTCTATGCGATTTAACGGATTTTCTACCCATTCTTTTGATACGCTGTGGCCTACGTTTACCCACGATTCGTCTAAATAGACGATATTGTAGCCTTCTTCGCAGCATCGATGAATAGAGTGCGTAGATAATGACGACGCCATGAAATTATCTCTTCGTTCTCAATTAAAATCGAAAACACCACTCATTTCCGCCACAAGCGCTATTATATTTGATAATGATTCATGATCCTGGCGATTGAAATGATAGTTTGTAAGATTCATGATTATTTGCTTTTCTGAAATAGTGAAATGTAGCCCGCTTTTCCGTGGAACAATTACGTGCGTCATAGATAAAACTTATCGAAACTCGTAAAAAATAGCAAAACCGACACTCCAGAAATAATCGCAAGTCTCTGCTGATTTTAAAACTAACCATTCATTATGGTAAACCTTCTTAAATATCTTTTCTATTGATTATTTATTATTATACCAGTCATTAAAAAGAAATTGTTCACTATCCTTCTAATTGTAATAATCTGCAATTTTTAAAATTCCATTTCTATATACTATAATAATTACATATTAATTATTTTTATGTAAGTTGTGATCTATTATTTGTATAAAAACAATAATAAGGAAATCATTTAGCTGCATTTTATATGTTAGTTTTTATGCATGACAAGTTAAATATTTTAAAGAACAACATACAAATATTTTCTATTACTGAAACCCACAAAAAGTTCCATCTAATTTTGTTAGGAAATTGTTGAGAACCTCTGATTGTATATTGTAGTCAACAAGGATGCATTGGGTCGTAGGGTTGCTGTTGTGAAGCAAAGTCGTCAAGAAAATCCTCATTTAGTTTGCACTACTCTATCCTTCCTACACTGAATTTATTGTTTGAAACGGAGTATAGAGTGTTAAGGCAAGAAATGGTGATGGTCGATATTTTGTAACTCGTCCACAGCACAGTAGTAAATGCTAGGAAGCTATACAATATTGTCAAAAATATCCCAAGTTGATTTTAAATCTTATATAGCTTTACATCGTTGAAAAGTGCATCCAAAACCACAAAACATCAACAACCCACCGATATTAACGAAGTTCGTTGCGTTACAGTCGGCCACATACAAGCAGAGAAAGCTCAAAGAAGGTGTAAAATATGTGGAAATCGCACAATTCATATGTGTAATAAGTGCAACGTCCATCTTCATATTCCAAGTTTTAAATTATACCATCAACAATAACCAATTTTCTATATGTATTTTGCCAATGGTTCGTTTTTGCACCATAGTGAAACGTATCATTTTCGAACTTTTGCTTGGTTTAAAATATATTATATATGCAATAAATTAGAAATATGGATAATTAAAAAAAATATGTCTTTACTCATATTTTACCAGAATGGAGCGTTTGCGCACCATTCTCTTTTTGTATGTTTAATTATTTTTGTAATTTTTTTTAACTTTGTAGTACTAACAAAATTGATTAATAAATAACAAAATTTAGACCCTTTATTTTATTATTCAGTAGTGTGGGATGATATGGGTTAACTGTGCCTTTGTCCTTTTCTTGGCTTGAGGACTATACAAGAATAAACCAAGTGGTGCCCTTTTTAAATTTCTATTGTGTTCCTACGTGACACGCCCACGCATCCAAGTGTTTTCTAAACATATAATTATACGTATAATGTACACAACATTGAACTAACAATAGAGATTTAGTCTCGACAGGGTAAGCTGGCAAAGCCTCAGGCAAGGTAAAGACCACTATCATGATGTCACACCACTTGTATATAAGCCTCTATCATAACGGTCTCCACATATGAATACTTATTATCAAAACATCTACTCTCTGCTGAGGTTGAAATTATTCTCATTAGTAATACACCACTAAACTCTAGTATTTTGCTGTTTGTGTGTCTGTCTATTGTTAATAATTACCTTCAATGCAGAAAAATGTTTATTAAAGTATTAAATAACCATTCACCACATTTTCCGTGTATTAGTTTAACAGCAAAAAAAGCGTAAGCAGATTAGAAGAAAACATACATGTACAGTTATACGACCTTTTTGTTGGACGGATTATCCATAACAATTTGATTTGCATTTGGTTCTATAGATGCATCATATAAATGAGTACGTTTAATTAACTCCGCTCTATCTTGGCGAAGAATGTCAACTTGATCCCTCGATATCTTTAACTGTTCTTGTAAGCCCTCTATCGTTTTGTGCTGACATTCTAATTGTTCTCGTAAAGGAGAAATATTAGCCACATACGTTTTTAGTTCACTTTCATGTGCTTGTTGCAAAGCACTTAACTACAAACAGAAACTTAAAAAATAGAAGAGTAGGGAAACTACTTACGTCAAATAAACGTTTCGATTTCAAATTTTGATAGTCTTCCTCCATTCTGCACAACTGCGCTTTCATTTTATCACGTTCTGTTTTAAGAGCCTTTAATTCTTCTTCTCCATCAATATCGGTCTCTTTTGTACGTAGTTGTAACGCTAGTTTTTCAGGATAACTGCGAAATTCACGGCGTTCTGCAATATTCTTAAGACTTCCTTCGCGTTCTTTTTGTAAACGTTTATTAGTTTTTCGAGCTTCATCCAAATCCTTCTGCATTTTTACAATAACTTTCTCTTTATTTACCAAATCAGCTTGAAGACCACGAATTGTAGCTAAAAAATATGTGTCATCTCGATTATCAACTTTGTCTTTTTTTGAAGAAAATAGCTTAGGTGGAAGTGATTTAATAGGGGTCGTTTGTGCGCTCACATTTTTTGTTTCTTTATCAGGTTTGCCATTGTCAAAAAAAACATCAGTTTGCGCGTAAACATCAAATGTATCGCCCCTTCGTTTAATTTGATCTTTCAAATCATTAACGTGTAATTCTAAATCTTCAATATGGCTTTCGTATTTATTTTTCATTTCAGTAAATTTTTCTTGTACCTCCAAAAAAACTTTTGAGGATTGTTGATCACGCATAACCGCTTCTGATTCTAAATTTTTAATGCGATCTTCTAATAGCTTTCTAGCAGTTAGACTATTTTGAGATTGATCATTTTGCAGCTACAATTAGGGCGGATACTGAATCGGGATGTTTTCTTGCTATAATGCGTTCCATTTCTTTAACCTGACGATTTAAATCTAAAATGCAGCGAGCGTCTTTCTCATTTTGCAGTTTTAAATTTCGCACTTGCAGTCTTTCAATTTCTAGTAAATTGTTAAGATTTGTTTCATTTTCTAAAAGTTTATCTCTGTGTTCTTTTAAAGATTGAATTTCCTGAGTACATTTAGAAAGGACGGATTCCGAGTTTATTATACGTTTTTCTAGATTATTATTCGATGTGAGTAATTCTTCGTAAGATATTTTTAGTTGGACGTGATTTTTATTAAAGGTATTGAGTTGTAATTGTAACGCAGTATTTGTTTCTTTTGCATCTTTTAATTCCTCAAGCGTCTTCTCATACTCGTTATTAGTTTCTGGAGACTTTTTTAATTCAAGATGTAACGATGCCTTCGTGGTGGCCAATGAGACGTCACGTTCTTTCAGTTGTTTCTGAAAAACAATAGAAATTAATTTAAGGTGTCAAAAAGTAGTTTAAGGTGTTAATAGTTTTTTAATGAAGTTAATTTTTCTACAATTAAATACGTAATGATCTCATGAGATATAGACATCCAGATAAAAAAAAGTAAATAAAAATTGAAAAACCGTTGAACTGATTAATATATTCAGTGTCAATGATCTCTTGTTGCTGATCTGGTATCGAAAACTGGTTAATAATGTAAAAAAATATGTACTAAACAAAGCGTGATTTATTTTGAGCAAACACGAGTGACATACATAAACAAAATCGGAATTTTTATTAGTTTTTAAGTGTTCCTAATTTATGATTGCGATCTAAAATTCTATTTTGAAAATTTGTTCAATTACACATATTATACTCTGTTCCATCTTATTTTGCATTAGAGCAAGCCATGACATTTTTTTTTCTGTAGTGGGGTTCCCATTTGTCAAAATTCTGTCAAAAGTAATTGCGCTGTGTTGCCTACTTAAGTAACGCATAAATATGATTATCAAGTCTCATATTGAATTAATAATAATTTTTTGAGAAAATGCCAAAAATAATCACAAAAAGTACAAAGCTGCAAATTTTTTATAGCGCGGGTAGGCTTGAAAAAATAGTTCATATACTATGTTCCATCTTATTTTGCATTAAGATCATTCCATCGATTTTCGCCCAATATTGTATTTTTCGGTTGTCACATAACTTTTTAAAAATATTGGTCTTGTTAATTTTATACCGTTCCAATACTATACAGGGTGGGGAAAATTTACGAAAATATGATTTTTTAATAAAAGCATGAAATAGAATGAAATATTACAAACTGCAATTAACCCCACTATTGTGTTAAAATTTAGTTTCACTTATTGTCTTCGGGTCATTATGATCCGGGAGCCTATACTTGTCATTTTATTGTGATTAAATTGATATAACAGTAAATAATAATAAGAAATAAGATGTAGTATTTATTATTTATTACATTTTATTACGTTATTTTAGTTTTATAACATATTATTATAAATGTTACGTAAAGAACATCTGAAAATGTAGTAGTTAGGTATGTACATTTATTTGTTACAGTCTTGACAGTAGTAATATACATGAGCTTTACATAGGTATTTTGAGCAATTACAACATACCATATTAGTTTTATTATCATTTGAAGAGGGACAAAAATTACACTTGGTTATGGTTGATTGTTCCTTACTTCGGCATTACTGGTTGAAGAGCGTGACTTTATAACCATTTCAGCTGCAGGAACACTTCGAGGGAGCGCTTTCTTTCTTGCAATAATGGAGTGAACAAAGAATTACCCAATTCTTCAAGAAATAGTCGCCGTTTTGTAGCATTCCCGGTTGGAATTACTTCGCACCACAGAACATAAGCGTTGTAAGCTTAAACATCCATGGTATTGTAAAAGATAGTCATTGGCCATCTTTTAGTTTGCCGTCTGCATGTGTATGTTATTTTTAACTTGTCTAACGTGTCTACAGCATCTTTAGTATTGTTGTAATCTAAAACCATAAACGGTTTTTTATGATCTTGGTTACACACTCCGTTATCGTGGTGCATGGTGCTAATGAGCGCAACATTTTTATTCCGTTTCAAAATATAGGAAACTATCGACGTGTCCTTGGTCCTGTTGCAGACCAATGCGGCTAGTTCAGGCTTATTTTTGCGAATAGTGTCAAGCATGGTTATTTTTCTTTTCAATATCATCTGCCCCAGATCGTACGAGGTAAAAAAATTATCGCATGTTACGTTGTGATCTTTTAGACCATAAATAAGGTCTAGCACAACTCTTTCATCTTGATCTCCCTCTGGTGCTTCACCTTCTTTTTTCCCGAGATAAACTTGCATGTCATATCCACAATCAGTTACAGAATCGCATAAAGTCCAAATCTTGACTCCGTATTTAGCAGGTTTATTCGCGATGTACTGTCTAAAAGGACAACGGCCTCTAAAGGTACCAGTTGCTCATCTACTGTTACATTTTCGTGAACATTATAGAGCTTAGGTAGAATTGCAACCCAATCGTCCCACAAGCCCCGTATGGGAGCTAATTTATCAGATTGGCGTCGTTGTGGTAGTTTTTTTTTATCGTGCAATTACATGAAATCGTTGTAGAGACATCGTTGCTCTGAATATTTGACGACCTACATTTGCATCCCACATACTGGCTGTTGCCTCTCTATGAGATTTATACACTCCAGCTAGAAACAGTAGGCCAAAATATGCTTCTAGTTCAACTAATGTTAGTTCTTGAAACGTGTCACCATAAAGTCTTTTGTCTTCTAAATTTGACATTTTCAAAATTAGGTTTACAATTTTGGGTGTGAAATATAAGAAGTACGAGGATTTTATATCAATTATTCGCGACGTAGCATACCTTGTTGGCCCAGGAATCAACGAAATAATATTTGATGCTGATAACCTTTCCGATTGATGTGTCTTTTCATTCCATACTATATTGCCATCTTTTGAAGTTACATGGATATCCGTATCGGCTTCATCTGAAATCGTAGCTTCCACTTCATCATACGATTCGCAATTATATATCTCGGTTTCGGCCAGATGGTCTTCTTCTATCAGAAACACACAAAAGCTTTCAAGTTCACTATCTGTAAGCACTCTCTCACTACACATTTTCAATAATAAATTTCAATTGTTAGGTATTTCTTATTAGAGTACAGCATCAAGTTTGAAATTTACTACGAAACTAACATATAGATGCTCACAGGCTGCATTTATACGCGGAGCCACAGACAAGTCTCAACAGGAATAAACTTGTTTACCGGTACGCAATAAAGCATGCGATATGCGCAATAATGTAACAATATTATGTAAGTTATTTATATTTATGAAAATAAAACAAAACTAATAAAATACATTAGTCTATGATAATAATCTGCTTCTCGTTCTTCTAATTTGAACCATACAAATCACCGGGTCATATAGACCCAAACATAGTGAGTGTAAGCATTAAAAAAACTAATTATAATTTTGTAATATCAATCTAGGTACACCGTTAATAAAGTAATGAAATAAAAGTCATGCGGTGGGAACGAAATATTTAAATAAATTAACGAATTATGCACATTAGAAGAGAGCGATTGGGTCATATTGACCCGAACACAATCAGAGGATTAAACTGAATTTTAGAGTTTTAAACTTGTCTTTTTTCATGAAAATTTAATATTTTAAAAATCTCATGAAAATGCTATTTTTGCTGTAAATTGAAGACTACTTACACAGTTTCAACATAAATTGAAAAAATTATTTTTAGTGCACGATTTGGCCAGTAACCGGTCTGCTCGCTAGGGTATTACTCAAGAAAACAATACAATTGCCTCGGATCTACCTGGCTACAAGGGGCGGTCAAGGTCGAAACAGACAGGCCCCGTTGCTGACGACTGTGCAAGGAATGAATGGCGTGTCGGTACGTGGAATGTTAGAGGCATGCATGGTAAAGAATTTGAAATTTCGAATGTAATGTATGAAAGGCACCTTGATATTCTGTGTGTATCGCAGACAAAGCGCAAAGGAAAGGATTCTGTGGAGATGGAGGATGGCAGCCTGGCACTATGGTCAGGAGTTGAGACGGAAGTGCATGGCGCAAAAGGAGTTGGGGTGATCATAAGTGAAAGAGCGAAAAGATGTTAAACAGTACGAATTGGTATCTCCCGGGTAATATGGGTTAGAATGAAAGTGGAGTTTCGAAGAATTTTTCTTATTGCATGCTATGCACCGGTGAATGGAGAAAGAGACCAGCAGCGTGAGAATCTGGAATGAAGTGGAGAACGTGTTGGTATGGTGGTGCAAAGCTTATAGGAAGATTGCGTGAATTATTTAACGTATGCCTTATGTGTGGAAAAGTGCCGAGTGGTTGGAAGAGCACGATCATTGCACCATTGTATAAGGGTAAGGGGAACAAGAGTGATTGTAAGAACTACAGAGGAATAAGCTTGCTCAGCGTACCTGGTAAAGTATTTGGAAGAATACTGATTGATAGAGTACGAGAAACTACACAATCTAAGATGTGGGATGTGCAAGGTGGCTTCATGCCAGGGAGAGGATGTGTGGAAATATTAAATGAATATGGCGTAAATAAAGGTCTAATAAATGGAATAAGGGCAGTATACAACGGTAGTCGGGCATGTGTTAGGGTGAGAGGAGATGTGAGTGAATACTTTAATATTGAGCAAGGAGTGCGACAAGGCTGTGTGATGTCACCGTGGTTGTTCAATGTATACATGGATAAATGTCTTAGACAAGCATGTAGCGATACAAATGGTGTAATGGTTGGTGACGTAAATGTACGACTCCTGGTGTATGCAGATGACACAGTCTTATTAAGTGACAGTGCGGATGAGCTGCAAATCGCTCTGAGGAAGTTTGATACAGTCTGTGAGAGCATGGACCTAAAGGTAAACGTGAACAAAACTAAGATTGTGGTGTTCAATCGGGAAGGTGGAAAGGAGAGTAGAATATTTACTCTGCAAGATGAAATTGTGGAGCAAGTGGACGAGCTGGTATATCTCGGTAGAATGTTTACTGCAGATGGTACAATTGAGAGCGAGATTGGACGAAGGGTTAATGCTGGAAGGAAAGTGATTGGAAGTATGTGGACGATAATGAGAAATGAAAGCATGAGCCTAGTTGCGAAACGAGCAATCTATAATGGCGTATTCGTCCTATCAGTACTGTATGGAAGTGAGACATGGTATGTCAAAAAGTAAAATAAATGCCGTGGGTATGAGATTTCTGAGAAGCGCATGTGGTAAAACGAGAAGGGACAAGATAAAAAATGAATGTATAATGAGGAAGTGTGGTGAGGAAAAGACGATGATGGATAGATATAAAAGTTGTACATTACGTTGGTTTGGTCACATTGAGAGAATGAACAACGCAAGATTAACGAAACAAATATATGTGGTGAGGTTAGGGAAAGGCGGCCTGGTAGGCCGCGTAAAACTTGGTGAATGTAGTAGAATCTATGATAAAGGAAAGAAAGATAAGGATTCTAAAAACAAAATACTTGGGAGTAGAAGGCATGTCAGAGTAAACTTGGCAAGATTGTGAAGAAAATAGGAATAAGAGGTATGTTGCTAGGAGATGAAGAAAGCATGGCGAAAGATTGTGAATGAAAAATAAATAAGAGGCAGGTTTAGAATCCTATATTTTGTCAAATGGTAGACTAATACTAGTATAATCAAAGTACAAAAAATAAAAAGGGCCACATTTTTACTTTTTTAGTTTCCATTTTTTGAAAAAGCAGTATTTCAGTGCTTCTTCTAACACACTTTTGTTGGCACTGTTTCGAGGGCCACCCAAGTACGTAGGCCACCTTAGTGAACCCACGTACCTCGTTCGACTAAAATAGTACTAAAAATATATAATCCATAATTCTCTAACGTCGATAACAAACAATTTGTTAAACCTTCACCGGTAACATCAGTAACAGAACAAAAAGTTAGGAAGTGTTCTTCAATACTAATTCCCGAATCGTTTAAATTGACGAATCTGATACATACTGAAATTTGTTCTTGATGGCTGACATTGGGTGTACAGTCGAAGAAGGAAAATATTTATCTCTTTTCGCCATGTTTAACATTTTAGATCTAACGTTACTTCCTAATAAAGTTATAACTCCGTTTGGATGTTGTCCCCAAGATAATGAGGCATATTTTTGAGCGCTTTGATTTGAGACCGGTTCATAACAGGAACAAATTTTGCGATCATTTCGATACATTTCAAAAAGTTACCATTATTTTTTTCATATAATTTATTAGCAGTACCTCAAAGGGCTAAGGTCGGTTCAGCCAAAAAATGAACCGTATAAAAAATACGCTCAATAAACGGCATGTCAACATTTTGTTGCTTTATCGAATATCTTTTGTGCTTCAAAATCTATAGTTTTACTCTTTTTCATTCGGTTTAAAAATGTTGTCCGTTTCCTCAAATTGTGAAAATGTGAATTACTTTTTTCGTGGTAACTTAAATGTTCACTTACATGATGCCAATCATTAAACCCATTATCGTTACTTAATTTTGTAGTTTTCGCAGAAATTGCAACATTAAAGATTTTGCAACAAGAACAATATACAGAATTCTTTCTCGTTTAACTTTTTCATTATTATGTAAAATTCTAGTAAAATACGTGTCAGAAAACTTACGTCCTGATTTGTTTTTAGGGGAAATCTGATTTTTAATCTGATAATCACCTGGTCTATTATCTACTAATAATTGAACGTGTTGGACAAATAAACATAACCCTGGATCCTCAGAAAGTGGCAAACATTTCTCTTCACCGTCACTGCCTTCAAATTCCTTCTCTAGTAGCTGAGCATATTATAGGAATCAAGAAATCGGACACCATTTGGCTGCTACATGGTTCAGTTTCATGTTGATTGAAGATCTTTGTTTCTTGAGAAATGGTTGGTGTTTGAAACGTTGTTATTTTGATATTTTTCCTAAGTTTTCTTCTGTTTTCGTTGTTTAATAAGTTCATCCGGCAAGTTTCTTTCCTCTTTATACTGAAGGTTATTTTGATGCACCTTATGTGTATATTTGATAACGTATGTGACCTGTTTTGAATAGCTTACTTAGTTTGCATGGAAAGATTTTTTGAGTAGCGTAATGTAAGTTAGGTACAATTGATATGTCATGTTTAGCAGTTACCCTGGGGTTATCCTTGCAAGTAGATACCATAAAAATAGAATGCTTTAAATACTTACAAATAATATTAACCGTATTAAAGATTTTTTTATATATTCATAACAAAGATTGCAATAGAATGCTTTGTGACGCGCTAATTTCTTTGTTTTAGTCGGTCATATTGTGTTTGTCGATTTCGTATGAATTTATTTAGATAAAGTCTTTTGAAAAATGGAGTGTTCCGTCGTCAAATTTTTAAATGAAAGATGTCACAATAGTATATTAACCCTAGAATACCAGACCTGTTTTCAAACACGTAAATACCAGACCGTCGAAATTTTTACGATATATAACAATATCGCATACATTTTTTTATAAATTTTAATTAAAAAATATTACGCATATATTTATACTTTTATTTATCGCAAAAAAAACAACAAAAATAAATTATGAAAGTCCTATGAATCGAGGCAGTTAATACAGCAATTTCCACGATGTTCGGCACATATGTACCTCTTGTATATAGAACAAAATATGGTGGTGGCTGGACTCAACCACCTGGAGCAAAAACACAAATAGTGCGTCGTTTTTCAGCTTGGAGCAGAGTATTGCTCGGATATCAATAGGTGAAAGGCATGTATACTCCATGTCGCCCGGTGTAATACCACCACCTTTACCATGGGCTCCAATTTTATGAGTTCGGTAAGGGCCGCCGGTCACTTTCTCCTTTATTCCTTATGTACTAGCCAAGTGGCGTTTTAACGGCTAAACCCTTAAAATGACGAGTTCTAAAACAGACGCTATACCCCAGGTGAGTAGGGCGAGATGCCCAGACTCGCACATCGATTCGTCAATCCGTCCTAAGGAGGGGGGGAGGAGGGAAGGGCAAAAATTCGTCAATGCCAAAATCAAGACCAAGAAGAGCCATTAATAAAATTTTGCACCATTTGGATGCCCGGGAGGACAGTACTCATGCGACCTCGGTCATCGAAAGTACGAACATTTGGATTCATTACTGCAACATACGTGGTATCAGGTCGAATCTTAATGCTGTTCACTAATACCTTGAACAAGTGCAACCGGACATTCTGTTTCTATCAGAAACACAAGTCTCCCCTGGAAGCACTGATTCGCGGACCTGTAATTTACGAGATACAATCTCCACTCTAACTTTCGCCTTAAAAGCGGAGTATGTGCATATATCAAGGACAACGTAGGTTGTAAGAGGATGTCCACTTTGGAAAACAGAAAATTTGACGCAATTTGGTTCAAACACTCTGGGCCCCAATTTGTGAAATTCTATTGTTTGTATAGGTCCCCCAATGATAATAACTTGGTCATAGTACAGAAGCATTTGCTGTATCCTGTGATCTCACCTATCATTTACGAACCAACCAAAATCCCTGACAACCCTAACCATACTCCACATCTCCTTTTCCTTACAACTAACCCACTTGCCTATAAAACCAGTCCTTTCCCCACTTGGTCAATCAGACCACTGCCTAATCGAAGTAACTTCCTCTGTACCCAGCTAACTGGAGCGAACTGCAAGATTTTTTGCAACCTTCCCCTGGCGTGAGTATTACTTTAAACGGTACTTCTCTTCAAACATTGCTCTTGCAATAACTAAAGTTATCTTGATGGGTATGGAGTTACACGTTCCCAAAAAACATAAACGTGTAGGTCATGCCCGTTCCCAAACCTGGTTTAAGAGGGGTTGCACTAATGCATTATCGCAAAAGTATAAACTCTACTCCTAATGGAAATCAAATAACTGTCGGAAATCACGCCGACTATAGTGCCGCAAGGAATAGTTGTAAAAACATCATCGCCAAGGCCAAAAAGGTGTTTGAAGGACGTAAATGCAAAGAATTAGTCTTATGTACTTTCGGTGGTCCTAAATTTTGGTCATTAAACTAAAGCCATCGGTAAACACTTTAGTATATCTTCCTTTCGTTCCATGACGTCTCGCAACGGATCTGTAGCAGCTGAACCTGCTGAAAAAGCCAACCTCTTTATCGATTACTTTGCATCAAATTCATGTCTCAATGCTTCTGGTAA
This sequence comes from Vesta saturnalis, assembly GCA_036346205.1. Lineage (NCBI taxonomy): Eukaryota > Metazoa > Arthropoda > Insecta > Coleoptera > Lampyridae > Vesta > Vesta saturnalis. The sequence continues at coordinate 4,103,480 of JARFJB010001884.1, read as the reverse complement.
AATTGTGCTGTCGCACCAAATCTACCCCATACGCTATCAAACCAATCCACTTGCAAGCTTCTAGAATCAATTATCAATAAACTTGACTGAAACAAGGCGACTGGCCGACGGTATTCCAGCTATCATCCTTAAACAATGCTACCCCGAGCTAGTACCTGTATTGACCAAACTCTCTTCGATCTCCATGTCATCTGGAGAGTTTCCCTCATCGTGGAAGTTGGCAAATATCCAACCTATTCCTAAAAAGGGCGATAAAACCGATCCCTCAAACTATCGACCAATAGCTATAACTTCCATTCTATCGAAAATTATGGAAAAAGCCATCAACCACCAACTACTTTCGTTCCTCGAGTCCAATAAACTCCTAAACGACCACCTGTATGGGTTCAAACAGTAGTTCAACGGGTGATCTTCTTCATATGTCACCCAACTTTAAAATAACATATTAGAGGGTCCGGTGAAACAGTAGTAGTAGCTTTAGATATTTCAAAGACTTTTGACCACGTTTGGTACAAGTGCCTATTTGCCAAGCTCACTTCGTTCGGATTATCCGATACGATCATCAATTGGATATCCAGCTTTCTTGACAAAAGACGTATACGTGTTGTCGTCGATGGCTTCTTTTCGAAAGAAACTACTATTACCCCGGGCGTACCCCAAGGATCAATGACAGCTCTCACACTTTTACTGCTATACATAAATGACCTCATTTCCTTAACAACTAATCCTATCCATTGCTTTGCAGACGACAGCACTCTACATTATAGTTCTTCTGTTTTCCCACAACAATAAGTCTAGTCAGGACGTTAAGGTGAAAATGGCAGCCTCAATCAACAGTGACTTAAAAGGTGTCCTTGAATGGAGAAGGAATAATCTACTCACGTTCAACGACGACAAAACCCATTTTTGTTGTGCCCACTACGAAAGACCGATCATTTTCTGCTGTAAATATGAATGGCTTAGAACTCAAGTTTTCAAACTCTTTTTCTATATTAGGGATGTCCGTATCATCAGCTTTTGTCAGCTAGCAAAACAGCTGCCTGTAAACTGGGCTTTTTATACAGATTTAAACAGTACTTCACATCGCAACAGCTCCTTTTACTGTATAAGGCTCAAATTCGACCTCATTTGAAATACAATTCCCACATCTGGGTCAGTGCTACCCAACACGCCCTTGATATGGCAAACTACATCCAAAAAAGAGCTATAAGGCTTATAAATGACCCGTCTCAGACTTCTGACATACAGTCTTCTTGAGCATAGAAGAATGGTTTCGGTTCTTTCCTTGTTCTTCGCTATTACCATCTTCGCACGGAACACTCGGTTTGTCGATTAACACCATAATTATGCACTCAAAATTTCATCTTGTCACACCAAACGGGCGCAATATACATTTTTCCACACGACGACCAAATAGTGGAATGCACTACCCAGTTCCTGTTTTTCTCCAAACTTTAACTTAAGTCAATTTAAGGTAGCCATTCATAAACATTTCTCGGCAGCCTAACAATATCCCTAAACCCTCCCAGTGTTCCTGATTGCTTTAGCACGTTACGCAAATCTTAGCCTGTTCGGGAATACTATAAGTAACAAAATCTCCTTTGAGAATATCGCATATGATATCACGAATATTTTGCCTCAAAGATATATTTTTAGAGCTTTAACCACGGCTCGATCAACTCAGCAAATACTCACGGCGGGAGAGTGGCTTTTGTTTTTGTCGATAATTATTGAAACAATATATAACATAAGAGTTAACTGAAATAATGTTCAGTATATCATAAAATTGCCATAGGGCGTCTAGTGTTTCGAGCACAATTCATGCTTCCGCAGTTGGTCTAAACACCTCCCTTTCTGGCGTTGTAGGAATGAATTATATCCGGTTTGTGTGTGACCTTATTCAAGGATGATCATTCGTGCATTGTTCATAGTAAGAGAAGCAACTTGTTCTTCGGCATGTATGATACCAATGTTTTTTGCTGGTCAAAGCAGAACATTGACGTGTCCGGTTTTCTCCCTGTAGTTATCAAAATTTCAGGGAGAATGTTCCTATTATAGTTAAGTTATAAGGATCCTGTAATAACTACTCGCTAGCTCTACAGAGGTAAACCAATTGTCCATGGTTACATTTCTGTTGCTACCATGGACACTAGTAGTTAGGGTTTCCACATAATAGTTGGCTAATGGGAAACCATCAGTACCGGTTATCTCAAGAAATGGACTGGCGTCTATCATATATTTTGTCGAAGAATCACAACCCATCACAATTTTGACATATTTGGCGGGTTTGTTAGGTATACATATTCGAAATCCGCAACGTCTGCGAAATGCTACTAATTGTTCGTCAATTGTGATGAATGCAGTTGGTGTATATGATTCCTTACATATCCTTATAAGCAAATCCCACAATTCCCGTGTAGCTGCGAAAGGACCCGTTTCTAATCTTTGTGTCCTTGTTTGTTTCTCATCAAATCTGAGACAATCCAGAAGAAACATGAAGCGGCTATGACTCATAGTGGCGACATAAATTGATCCCGATAAAACGTTATTGAACATTTGTCTTGAATTCATGTGATTATCTTTCATGGCTGCAGCGAAAATCAAGAAACCAATCAAGGCTAACATCTCTTCCTTGCAAGTCGTAGACATGGTAAGATCGTTTTTCTTCTATTTCTCCGATATTCGTTGTATTTTCTGATTTGTATATGTCAGAATGTTATCAACCACTTCATCATTGAGGAAATGGACAAAACAGTTAACAGGTTCAAGATGTTCTCTCGCAGCACCTTTACTTCCAGGGTGCAAATATATTATATTCCTTTTAAATATTCTCTTGGACTGACTTGGTGATTTTGCCGACCAATTATGATCATTTTTTCCTTTTAGACTGGTTTACCTGGTACAATAATATATTTATTTTTATTTTCTTCAGGTGCGATTTTTGCCAGTTGTGCCAATGGAATATTATCAGCTTCGCTATCAGAAGTAGAAATATCCATTTTACATTCGACAACTTCCTCTATTTATATATGTTCCTATTCTTCTATTTCTATATGTTCCCCTTCTTCGCTGGCCTCCATTTCTACATATTCCTCAGGTTTGGAATTATTACCCGATTCGTCACCTATTCCTTTTGTCATTATTTTTTCCAGTTCATTTAATATACCTGCCTCGGTTGAAGGCCAGTTACTTTTTGGACGCCATGTTGATATTCTAAATAGAAAAATCTTAGGTGTAAATAGAAAGTCTCCAAATAACACGATTAGACTTATCAGGTAGAAAAATATCACTTGTGAAATTTATAACGTTAATACCAGACCCTCGTAAATTTTACCACTAAATGTCTCCAAACGATACCATTCGAGGAAAAGAAAAAAACGGTTGACACTAATACGCACTCCGACTACAGGCAGGAAGGTACTGAGAACCCTGTATCTCTGCAATTTGAAGAAAGTGGGGTTATCATTCGATTTTGGTTGACGCTCGTAAAAATTACGACGGTCTGGTATTCTAGGGTTAAAAAACAAGTTTCATAAGACCAGTCTTGAAGCACGAATTCAAATTTAAAAAATCGAGTGTCGAGAGTTTTTTAAAGAATGAGTGATTCAAGGTCTTATGAAACACGTTTTTTGAGCTATTTTTGCCCTTTTAAAACAAACATTTTTACTTCAGTTGATTTAGGGATTTTTGTGGCAGTTAGTAATGTCTTAATTTTAAAAGTGAAAATTTGATATAGTGCCTTTTGTCTTATCGAAATTAGATCACAAAACGCGAAAATGGAAGATAAGCAAGATAATCTTGCGTGTATGACCCTTGAAATAAATGAAATTGCCAAAAATACGGTCGCGAATTGCCCACATCAAAGTTTTCCACTGGGCGCATCCTGTTTTCGATACATTTTGTAAGAGTGTTATGGATGACATAATTCCAGATCATTTACCAAACTAAAATTTTCGTAAAATGTTCCGTGAATTAATGGCTATGATGACGTTGCGTTTCTTAATATGTCTATTAAAGAATGAAAATGGGAGCGAATTACAAAAAATACTTTTTCAAATGAAAATTCAGTAATTCAGGATTTAGAGCAGCTAGTGAGGTGCAACAGCAGTTGTTATAAAGTCAAAGTGTTTTCCTAACATTGTAAGTACTATATGCAGCTACCACGCTACAACGTTTCTGTCAAGTAGAACGTTGTGTAAAGAAAAATGCTGCGATCCTATGCTAACACACAAAACAACAATAAAAAAGGGGTTTAAAGAAATTTCACTAAATTTTGCAGAATAAATTAAATCTGCAAATTTATTAAAAAGTACTGAATTGTCAAATCCAGAGGATCTAAATACCCCCTTTTCTGATATCAGTTCGGTGAACTCTTCGCTCACATTTTTTTACCAGAAGAAGAAAAAATTGAAAACAGTAACCAAGCATGTACTATTCTGGGCTTGTCTCCTATTAAAATTCAAAAACTAAATTCTGAAAAAAGAATCTTATATTTAGAAAAAAAAGGTTCAAGAGTTGTCAAATAATTTAGTTGAAAAAAATCAAGACAAGCCAAGGCAAGCCTCACCTAACAATCCAATGTTCTAGACATGTTTGAATACTGTCAAAAGAATATCTCGGGAGTGATTTGTTGAAAACGAAGAAGTGAAGATAACAGATGAGATTCTTGAAAGGTGTTACGAAAAGATTTGTGCTATAAAGCAAACAAGAGAAAAACATTGTTTTGTGCCCGCATCAAATAAAGCCATTTGTACTAGCGTAATATCTGGATCAGCCAAGTATCGAGTTTAATTTTAATAACCAACAAAGTTTCGTTTTCATATTTCATTCATAATGAAATAATAATATTTATCTATCTCGTGAGTTATGTATGTTAATTACATGGGGCAACTTACAATCCCTCGAGACTAACGTCCCTCGACATTGCAATCCGTTGCCCTCGGTAATTAACACCCTCATAACTCCCTTGATATATAAATAACCATTAAAAATGTTAAATAGAATTTTTTTCATTAAATTCTTACCTGCTGTTCGTTTGTTCTAAAATCCTACAAAAAAGTTTCGTTTTTTATTCTATTGTAGTTCTTAATATTATTATTTACAAAAAAGTATCCATCAAAAATAGAGTTAATTTAAAATTTTGTAATTTTTGAATAAAAAATATAACCCTACTGATTTTTTTTGTTTTTATTTCCAACATACAGGGTCTCCGCGGGGGAACTACTAAGAATTCGTATACGTACTCTGAATAATTTTAAGCAAAAATGATTATGTGCAATTTTTCCCAATTCCTAACCCCTAAGGAGATATGGGTGGTTGAAGAAAAATGTAAAAGTAAGTAAAGAGAATACTCTTAACAGCTGCTTAAGTCTTAAAATTATCATAAAACAAAACTTTTAATAACAATTTTCATTAACAAATTAACAAGAACACAACATAGCACAAAAATGCACATAAAATAACGAGCTGACAAACAAAAATGGTTACCGTTGTTCAAACATTTTTACTGGACACAAACTCCGAAATGTACAAACAATCCTTAGAAGAACATTTACCAGCATTGCTTGAAGATGTTCCCTTAATTGTAAGTCAAAATATGTGGTATTTGCAAGATGGGTCTCCTGCACACTACGGGAGCGTTGTAGTGGAGTTTTTGCACAGCAAAGTTCCCAACCGATGGATTGGTAGAAACGGACCTGTACAGTGGCCGCCCAGATCACCAGCTCTCACCTTTAGACTTTTATCTATGGGGCCATGTTAAGTCGTTAGTGTACGTGCGGAGTAAACTATCTTTAAGAGAAGAATTGATTGCAAGATTTTTGTATGCATTTACCAACATTGGTGAAAATTTCGCAAATATCGAATGGAAAAGAGAGCTGCGAAAGCGTGTGGCATTATGTGTGGAGGTTGGTGGATCTCATTTTGAACAACTGTAACCATTTTTGTTTGTCACCTTGTTATTTTATGTGCATTTTTGTGCTATGTTGTGTTCTTGTTAATTTGTTAATGAAAATTGTTATTAAAAGTGTTCTTTTATGATAATTTTCAGACTTAAGCAGCTATTAAGAATATTCCCTTTACTTACTTTTACGTTTTTTTTCAACGGCCTATATCTCCTTAGGGGTTAGGAATTGGAAAAAATTGAATATAATCGTATACGAATTCTTCGAAGTTCCTCGGTGGACACCCTGTATAAGTAAACGTTTTGACAAAAATTTAAGCAAATAAAACAATCCCTTTTTTATATACAAAGGTTCAAAAATTATTTTTTTGGTAACATCATGTTAATCAATAAGTTATTTTAAGGCGTAATTGACCATTTCGATATTATTTTTGATATTTTCTAAAAGTGAATAAATATTTGCAAGCAAATTAAATTACTTGTCAAAAATTTTAACAATACAGAGTGTTCTAATGCCATAGAACATATATTTTTTTTCAAAATGTTTGAAAAACATGTGGCAACCTATATTGGGAGAATTTTCATATAATGGCCCATTAGAATAGACCGTGGAAATCTAGGGAAAGTATGGTAGCACTGTCGAAAGAACAGAAAGTTACTACTGTAGCTTGACTTTTGAAAACTGTAGGTAACAAATTATTCTTATACTTGAAAATAGAAACTTACATAATTTAAATGGGCGAAGCTCCGATGTTAACCAACAACCTTAACTCTGCTCACTTAACCCTACCACACATTGAATTAAATCCTAATACCATTAGGAAACGTCAAAAAATTCGTTAACAAAATGTACACCAACAAACAAAAGCAATTCTTACATGTTTGTCTGTTCATTAAAAATGATATTGCGGAGTTGTCATTTAAATTTACCAAAGTTATCTTGTTTTTTTTTAAATATTACTTAGAGAGTTTATACTTTTTACTTCTGTCCTGAAGTAAACATCTTACTTACTTCTTCGCCAAAGTGCTATTGCCTTCGCTCCTGATTTCTATTCCGACCTAGTTGGATTCAGAAACCGTTACTTCTACCTGTCGATCCATTCTGGAGTAAGTCATAAATTTTCTATCATATTTACCGGACCATATTTCCGTCATATATTTCTTTTCTGCCTTGGCCCTTGGCAGATTATTAATTCATCCCGTCTGCAAAAACACCACAATAGAAGTACACTAACACTTACTCGGCGTATGCCCAGCGTAAACAAAGATATCCTATTACACAATATCCTCCTCTTTGTTTTTAGGCGTATACCTGAAAAGTACTGAGATTTCCTCGGGAAATACCCTTATACAGCACGTTATCAGTTGCATTGTTCGGTTCTAAGAATAGATTTATATATATACTCTTCACATATACAAGCGTCAATCACTTCGATCATTTTAAAATTAAGTTCGTAGAATTTAACGTAAACATAGGCGTATATATTTTAATTACAAAAATTATATAAAGTGAATTATTAAAGCAGTTCTGTTCTGTTTATTGGTATTGTATTATTAGATTTAAGTGAAATATAAATAGGTTCAAGCAAAATATTTAGAATTGTATCTAATAGAACTAAAAAGTGTATTTGTTACGATTTCGAAGTTGTTATCATTTCGGTAAGCCTCGCCTATCTCCGACCGTAGCTATGCCGACCAAAGCAAATAGCTTATTAAACAATAAAAGTACATCTTTTTATAAATAATGAAGGTGGCATTACTGGATTTTAAATTATTTATACGAGGACCACTATTTATATTTTGAGCCTTGGCAACACTGATTGCAGTTAGGCACCGTTTTACGTGTCCATAGAAACGTCTGACATTGTTGACAATAACATACTTTTTGATAATAGCTATAACCACTAATGTTGGTTATAATGAATAATATTATTAAGTAATGTGAACGGGTTAATAACGCTGGGTTCGTGCCTATAAGTCTATATGGGGTGTATCTCAATTTTAACCTCAATAGCAGCGTAATCAATTAAAATAAGTTTAACCTAACATTTATTTACAGAAATCATTAATTAATGACTGTAACATTTACGTACGGTCTTCAACCGCTAAATAAATAAGTAGTGTACCTTACTAATAAAATGTGCACAAGAATAAGGGAAAATACGATCGTATAAACTTACACTTTAACCACCAGCCTTATTTCAAATTATTCACAAATAAATAAATGGTACAGATCATTAGGGTTATGTTAAATAAACAATTTAAATTAAAAATTATTTTAAAATGTTCTGTCGTACACGATGATCAAAAATGAAAATAACTTAAACTTCCTGATAAAATATTGAACTTAAAACTTGTTCGATTGGAAAATTTCGAAAAACACAAATGCTAATGGCGGATTTCCCAGACCAAATTGCAATATTTTAAGCGGGTTTCCCCAAAATTCCGGTAGCTTAAATTCTATTCCTTCGTATCAACACAACATGCGAATATGAGGAGTACGGAAAAAAAGCTAAAAAATTGTTATAAGTTTTGGGTAATTAAAAGAATGTAACTTACGCCTCGTTAAGAAGACCTTCCAATCAAAAATAAGGTAATTAACATTTACCACACTCTCAATAATCAAATCCGCAATTTACGAAGTAAATTTTGATACATGTAATGCATGCAACGTTTATTTTCAAATTCCTTTTTAAAAATACTCATTGGGAGGACGTTCCTAATCATTATTGATATGTGCCTTTTAAAGTTGAATATGATTATTCTGGCGTAAGATGGAGTATGCGTGTAGAAAATTTTTAAAAATACACAAATGAATTAATTGTATAGTCGAACCGTCACAGCTTGGCCTCTGAGATTTGGGTGCGCAGTAGCTGTGACAAGTGGCCCGAAGCTCAGCCGAAACGAGTACTTTATGCTGTTCACTTCGATCAAGTACAGTCCGCGGAGACATTTTCTATTTTTGTGTTTAGAAGAGTGTTCGGTGTTCGTCTGTTTGATAAATGTGTTAAACATGCCCCGAATATACATTAACCCTTTCCGGACGGCAGCTACTTAGGCTATGTTTGCCACACAGACGATAGTTTTTGCAGTGGCGTACAGACTGCTGACTAACATATTCGTCACAATGAAAAATATTACTTATGACTTTGAAAATTCATATTTATTTATTAGAACGCTAAATCTAACAGACTAACATGAAAAAATTATTATTAGAATACAAAATAATATTTATTACAGATATCAGAAATTGGCCTGTTCGTGGTAGATTGCAAAACATGGTGTTACGCATAATCCGACACCGCAATGTTTGCACATATATTTGCAATCCTTTCTTTTCTTTTGTCCCTTTTTCGTGTGAGAACAAACAAAGCATCTCCTCAATTGGAGTTTCCCATCTGCTTTTCGGGAACTTGTCTGAAAATGTCTCTCAGTTAATCTGGTCTGACCAATATAATTTGGAGTTAGTTTAGTGGTATGACGTGAAGGATATCTAAAAAAATATTCTTATTCATAGGTGTTCAAATGAAACAAGCAGTACAAATACCTTTGAAGGAGCTGACGGACAACTTCCAAATGGAATTTAGGAAATAAAACATTGCTGGAGTTTTGAGTCTTGTACAGAGCATGTGCATTGAGCATACCAATATCCAATGCATGGAAAAATAACTTTTTGTACCATTTTATGGTTTTTCGCGTACAATCCACACTGCTGATCATCATATCAGATCTATCTAGGGCACCCATTTATTCATTATAAGACTGCACACATAACGGCTTCTCCTTATTTTTTTTAGTAACTCTGTCTATTTTGGGGAGGGTAATCAATTTGTTTTCATGGAAAGTAGTTAGCATTGTGACATCTCGTCGATCCTTCCATTTTAAGGCTAACATATGTTCGCTAGTTTTCCAATCGGTTTCTCCTACTTTGAGTTTTTTGTCAAGCTGGGGCATGTGTCGTCTATTTAGACGTACTGTTCCACAAGAATTGGTTTTGTGTTCAAAAAGGTAGTTCGATAAAGACGGGCTAGTGTAAAAATTATCGCTATAAACTGAATGACCCTTTTTGAGGAAAGGCTCTAAAAGTTTGACAACCACTGCACCCGATAGGCCTAAACCATCATCTTTGTTTTTATTTTCTTTGTCATCTTTTCCGGTATAAACAACAAAATCCAAAACATAGCCAGTTTCACAGTCGCATAATACATATAGTTTTATGCCAAAGCGATGCCTTTTAGTTTTTATATATTGTTTAAAAATTAATCGGCCTTTGAACAAAACCATGCTTTGATCGATAACAATGTTCTCAAACGGATAAAACTGACGCTGAAAGTTGTTTTTCATCATATTCAATATGCCTTCTAGTTTGTGCAAACGACTATTTGCTATTTCTTAATTATTAGAAAAATGTAAATACCTCAATATTTGAAGGTACCTATCGCGAGATATTAATTTATTAAAACAAGGTGTTAATATCAAATCATCTGTGGACCAATAACCCTTTATGTCGCTTTTTTTAACATGGGGCATTAGCAAAGTTACAGCTAAAAATACGAATAATTCTTGAATGTCAATATTTTTCCAATTGTTTGCGTTATTTTGACTAGCAAAAAGATTCGTTTGTTCAACAATAACATTGGCTATTTCTTCTGAAAATATATTTAAGAAATATTCGACCTCTTGGGATTCATTTATCAGATTTTCATTTTTTAAACCACTATTAGTGCTATCAAATTGGTGCACTTTAGGTACAAAGTCATTAACACCCCATGTTATGCGGACATCTTGAATATTGTGATTGCTGTTGTTAGATTCGTCTAAATTTTCATTAGAGATCTGCTCCTCTATTTCATTATTGCTGTTTTCAATAAGCTCCTCTTCTAGAAAACTTAAACTACCCTCACTTTCACTTCCAGATTCAGGATCATATTCACTATCACTTTCTATGAAAGGTTCCTCATCACTACTTGCATATAAGTATTGTTCACCCACAACGTTTAGAATATGCCTCATTTCATCATTAGATAACCCGCAATATTCACTTTGTTCGTCTAATTTACGTTTTTTAGGCCTTTCAGACCGTCTCGAAGTACTTGCGTGCGCTTCCGACGACATTGTAAAGCAAACTGAGGCTAAATTGTCCTGACTTGTTTATTAGATCACCTGATTTGTCACGTTGCCGGCTGCCGATTATGTTAGTCAGTGCCGAATATTTTCGGTGGCCGTCCGCGTGGTAAGTTAAAGTGAACGAAACGGTACGGCACCCGTCTGTGTACCAAATCCAATTTTTATTTGTGACTTAACTGAATCGTCTCCCCTCCCAGAATCAAATTAACATCTGACGAATATATTCGGCATCCGTCCGTCTGCCACGAATCTCCCTGACGAATATATTAGTCAGCCGTACGGAAAGGGTTAAACGAGCCGACAATAGACAGAATACAAGATGATTTTATTATAAGCTTAGGTGAAAATAGTGAGACCGAGGAAAGTGAAAGCGAAGATGACATAGAACATTTCGGTTTGCCGGGAATCGATCCAATTAGTGACTTTGACGTAGAGCCAGTAACTCAAATATAAAAAGTTAATGATAAATCGTACTTTAAATTGTAGTTTTTATGTGTTATTTATTCTGGCGATACAAGGCTTAAAGACATGTTATTATATTATCTATACGACGATTCTAGAGACAGTTATTATGTATTTGATAAGTGATTATAAGTTTTTTTTCCTTAAAATTGTATACAAAGGTTTAAAGACAATATGTAAATTAAAGTGCAAATATAAGTTATAAATAAGTTTGCTTCTATGTTTGTTGTATCTGTATATTTTATTATTGTCTTATAAAATTCGATACTAGAATAATAAACATAACCAACAATAATCCTATATAATAAAGTAAATCCGAAACCCTGTTCAGCGGTTTAAAACGTAACAATTTCCCGTAAATCAAAACAAAATAATCTTGAGACAATTTTCATATATTTGTGGTTATTCGAAACTAATTTCATTTTTTTCTTAAATTTTTATTAACTCTTTCAGTAGTTTAATAACTGTTGTTACTATTTACTTCTCTCCAGAGTGTACCACTTGTCCGTACGGCTAGGTGAAGATTGCGTGCCAGCAAAGAAATCAAATTAAGTCATGCGATGATTTAATACGATTTTCGACGTAGATTATCAAGACAAGAGTGCATCGATCAACTTCCACATTTGGCGATCAAACTCCATTCTTTGCCACTGTGAAACGCTGGTATAATGATTTCGTGACCGCCTTTCGCTCACTGACGAAATTCGCGAAGGTCGTCCAAAATCAGTTGTTATCGAAGCTCATAGAAACAAACGGTCGCCTGTTTTTTCGGAAAAACTGGTCATGTGGCAACTGTGCCTTTAGAGGAACGTAGAACTATCAAGTCTGAATGGTACACAACCATTTGTTTGCCGGAAGTTTTCAGTTAAATACGGAAAACAAACAAGCGCCGTCGGATCGTTCTTCATCACGACAATGCGAGAGCTCACACATCTCGTCTAAGAACCGATTATTTGAACACTCAAAAATCGAATTGATGGGCCATCCGTCTTGATTCGGCACCCAACGACTTCTGCTTGTTTCCGAATGTCAAGAATGAATTGCGTGGACAACGATGTTCGTCGGCCGAAGAAGCAGTTGATGTATTCAAAAACCATGTTATGGAGGTGTCTCAAGAAAATTGGAAAAAATGCTATGAACGAATGCAAAACTGTATTGATCATAAAGGAGAATATTTCAAACAACAATAAAGCAATTTTCAATGACAAATTACTGTTTTTTCATTCTCAGGATCAAAATATAATTAGTGATCGTCGTAGTAATGAGAATTTTAATTTTATTTGTGGGATACATCGATTGTTTCTATGGTGATTATTGTAGTTCTTGCATTCTTTACTAGGCCCAACTGAAAAGTGATTATTGAAACAATTTGGTATGTCCTTGGTGTTTGTGATGGTTGATCTGTTTACTACCAACTCCTTAATAGTTTCGGGTTTTTACCGTCCAACCTACATATACATATGTAGGTATAGAAGGTTATCCAATCGCCTTTTTTTCACAATCGCTAAATCGTCTTATTAACTCATTTTACAGCTTTTGGCCAAGATCGGCCATGATATCTGGATGTGTGTCTGTGTGTCCGCGCATGTGACCGCGCGCTGGCGGTTGAGTGTGAGTGTGTGTGTGTGTGTGTGTATGTATGTGTGTGTGTATGTGTGTGTGTATGTGTGCGCGTGTGTGCATGTGTGTGCGCGTGTGTGCATGTGTGTGCGCGTGCGTGGGTGTGTGTGCGTGCGTGTGTGTGTGTGTGTGTGTATGTACGTGGTTGCGTGCGTGTGTGCGTCTGTGTGGATGTATGTCAGTATCCACGATAACTCCAGAACGAAAATACCAACGTACTTAAAATGTTGTATTTAAGGTTGTTTTCATTTGGCTTTTGGGAGAAATCCAGCGGCACAGAGGGGGGGTGTATTATGGTCCGTTTTCGGTTTTATAAAGTATTTCTAAAACAGCTGCATATTTCAAAGATATAAAAATACCTAGATATACCTTAAACATCGATTAATTATATTATATGCAATTTTTTGATACGACGCGTAGTTTAACGGCAAAAAATTCGTAAGGTAGAATTTAAGTGTTAGTTCAATTTTTTCCTTATTTTAAAAATAACGATTAATTAAAACCTTAAAATAAAATTCTGGCTCCGTTATTTGTTTCTACACAAAATTACCTTAACATCCAAAAAAAATCATCGAAATCTGTCAAGCGGTTGTCTCGCAATCTGAGTGAACTAAATGACCCGATTATTTTAACATACAATATTAATATATATATATATATATATATATATATATATATATATATATACATATATTATAATATTAAATATTATATAATATTAAAATAATTCTGACATAGATTATTTTTTTGTTTTTAGAATGTTGCCTGTTTTCGTTATGAACGTATAAAAAAGAGATTGCATAGTTACCCTAAAAAAATTATAATTAAAATTATTTCTATTAATTTTTTAAGTTAGTATCTAGATATTTATTAACCTTTGCCTGACATGATGTTTTAAACGTCTGTTTGACATAGATTATTGTTTTTCGTTTACAATGTTACCTATTTTCGTAGTGAACTTCTTATAAAAGAGATTGCACAATTATCCTAAAAAAATTTTATTAAAATTATTTCATTTCTTTTAATTTCCATTTTGTAAGTTGGAAGGTCGTGTGGTGTTCCACACCAGATATTTTAATATTTACGTTATGGTGTATCAGTTGCCACGACGCCTTATTTATATTTTGTGCATTGTTATGTAGTCACTATAAGCTCGTCTTTGGATGCCTTACTAAGCTTTTTATAAAATTTTATAAATTTGTTTTGTATGGTTATATTAATGCACCGTGTATGTGTAGTATTTTGATAACGTATGTAACGTGTTTTGAATGTAGCTGAAGTGAGTTCGCATGAAAATAATTTTTTTTTGAGCATGCATAATGTAAGTTGATGTAATTGATACGCCACTGGAATTTAGTGAGGCAGTGAGGTTATCGTGTGAAGGAATATTTGAATGCTGTAGAAAGGTTTTCATGTTGAAAGCGTTAAATTTGGTTGAGAAATAATGTTTTGAGTAAATTTTTATTGATACAGTACTGGTAAAAATACTGGTCTTTTTGCTACTGTGTATGGAGGAACTTGGACTAAAGAAATGGTTGTAGACGTATGAGTGAGTGAGTTTATGATATATTGATATTTTATTAACATGCAGTAAAGAAACGGATGCATATTTCTGTTTGTAGAAATTTTTGTAATATGGTGCAATAGGAAAATTTAATGCATGTTCATGAATGAAGTTGATAGAATGTGCGGAAATAGAATTCGCCCACATGTGAGATTTGCATAGAAAGTTGAGATATAATCTGGTTAATCTACAGTCGAATGTAATTGAAATTGATGATTTCTTCGGAAAGTTTTTAGTGAATTTACAAAGTAATTCAAGATGGCTACGTTTATTTCGCATCGTTGACGTCTTCTCCCACGATGGAACCTTCGACGCGGCAAAGAAACTCACGAAATACTCGATTGGAATAGGTGAATTTTGATCTTAGCGTGAATTTATTATGACGTATTGGCAATATGGCGGGCAGAAGGTATATAAGCAAGTGTCAAATTTGAGGGATGGGCTAGTTAGTTGGTTAGAGGTTTTACTCTGAGTACGGGTCGCGCACGTTGCATAACCATTAGAATGGTTAGTGTTGGAGTTTATTTGTGAAAATTATAGGTCAGCAGAGCAAGTATAGCGACTGCATTAAGCCATAAGGGGATAAATCGTATAGACATTCACAAATAAATAATTTAATATATTGTGAGTTGAAGGAAAACATTAGTGATTTTCTTCAAGAAATAAAAAGTGCTTAGGCAGATTAGAAGTTAACACAGCAAATATTTTGTTATTAATCTTTAATTGTGGGACGCGTGACCTAATATTATTATAAAGAAAACTGAAGGTAACCATTTAAGTGACCGAAAGAAAAGTTAAGTTACTGGTGATCATCATTGACATTGAATGTGTACAATCGTTAGCAATACCAAATTGATTGTATTAGAGCAAATAAGAACTTTAATGTGTATATGGAAGTAACCATTTTTCATTGTGGTAAACGTTTTGAAAGGGCAAACATCACAGCATAAGGTGATGTGATGTTAATCTAAAGAGCCCCTATACCAGGTACGCGAGTGAACAAACCATTGCCACTGCGTTAGTGAGTACTACAGCCGAGTGCGTAGGGCGAATACGACTACCTCTGGTGTTTTGTGCATAGTGCATCTTAAGAATTTAAAAAAGGATTACCGAAAGCAAATCATATGGACTGCAACTAGCGCACCGAAAAAAGATTAATTAATGTAATACGTAAAAATTAGATTTAAATTTTATTGAACCAAAGCGAGTATGATTATTTTTAAATAAATTTTTTTTATTGTTGCGTTAATTTCGGTTCATTCAAAGCAAAAAGGGGGAATTGGGGAATTTTATTCTTAATGTATTAATGTGCGAATTTGTCAATACATATCCACTGTTTAATTTATTTTGTCATTTGTGTCCATTGTGTGCCTAACTGGTTACACCTTCTGATAACTGAAATTAGTCTTTGCATATTTTCCAATTTAAGGATTTATTGGAAATTGCGTAATCAGCCAGATCGATCACAAAATGTCATTTTAGCTTTGAAATATTAATCCAGAACACTGCTAATAAAGTACTTACTATTATCTTGATTTTTTTTTTTTATTCAGCATAAATTACAGTTTGAAGTATTAAAGTTTAAGCCTATTAATGAATGTCTAAATACGATTTTAAAGATAAAGTAGTAATAAAATATAAAGATACTATTAATGATACAAGCACTAACCGCTCTATGTTTGAATTATTCAGCAATCAACGAACACTTTGTTGAGTTAACAATTTATTGTTAAACCGATTTCATTTATTTTATTTAGAATTTTCTAAATTGGGAATATTTATTTAATTCAAAGTTTCATAAAGTTAGAAGTATAAATTTATAGGTATACGAGGGTTGCTTAAAAATAATCAAGTTAATGTCTTATGATTTTGGAATTTTTTTTTGTACAGGGTGTGTTCAATAAATTTACGACTCGTGTACTTCAGAATTTTCTTAAGCTTTTGGATCAATTCATTTTGAAGTGTGATTGAATTTGAATGTTGAATGGTTTTACTGAGTAGGCTGCAATTCTGTCAGATAGGATTAATTTACCATCTCGCCTAAGACTATTTATTTTAGCAAAATTGAAGATTGTGGTGGCGCCTAGACAATTTTTCCTGGACTGAGCTTTGTGAGTTGTAGATTAATGCTAAGTGTAAGATGTTTGAAACTACCTTTCAATCATTTTACTCCTTATATCGACCACGCCCATTTCCACTGTAGCTGGCTTGGCAACCCGCTTATTTCGGTAATCATAAACGACGTCTAGTGCGGTTTGGACGTGTAACAGTTCTACTTATCCGCAAGCCCCTTGTCATCCAGGAGACGATCTTTGCATTATTTTTGACCAACAACTTTTCATAGGAAAAGCGCAGTCAATATAATAATTTAGACTGTTATAAAAGCATTTCACTCCCTCGTTTACTTCCGTACAATGGAGTACGGTATTCCAGGATTCGTTTTCTAGCAAGCGCTAAAATATACATTCACCTTCGGATTCTGAAGTTCTGAATTGTGATCTCGTTAAAATTAAGATTTATACATTGAGCTGTGTGATAAGTAATTGATAATTACTTGAGCTGAAAAGGAATTTTTGTCTAAGTTTGTGAAAATATTATCGATAGTCGACCGACAGCTATCAGTTATTCTTGTTGAATTTTTTATAGTTAATTGTACATTAAAGGTAGATAGAAGTTGCAAAAGTTCACTTTTTTTCTTAATGTCCCTATCTGTGAGAAGTTCCACATTTAAATCACCGCACATGATTATGTTATAAGACTTAGAATGTTCAATGACTGATTTAACTTACTTGAAAACGTTTCGAAATCCGAATCATCTGTTCTGTAAATGCAGCAGATGGCAATTTTATTTATTTTAATGGACCGCAACACAGACGCACACTCAAAAACTTTGTCATCGCATAAACTAGAAACATTAATTTCTGTCACATTTGATATGTTTTTCCGCGAGTAAATACACATTCCCTGTGTTCGAAATATTTGCGACAATACCAGCTTTTTAGGTTATAGTTATCAATTGTAGCGTCTCCCAGGTACCCCATCTTGAAAAGTGTAATTTGAACTTATTTGCAAGAATGCATATTCAAGGCCCAAAACAATCGCTAAGTGATTTATCTTGACTTTACCAACAATAATGTTACTATTACTCAAATTAATTTCTTGCCTTACTTAACTTTCCTGGCAATAGTTAAAACATTAACATTTATTTAAAAATCGGATATCTAATTACTCGAAAACCTCAAATCTGATCCAACGAGGTGGGCGTCTAGTGGTAGGTACGTTGTACTATTTGACAGAGATAGGCTGGACGAGGTTAAGTGTTGCATCATGTGAGGCTGGTAAACAATGAAACTACACAAATTTAAATTAATGAGCTTTGCGCAATGGTGGTTCAGCCCGTTAATATACTATTGTGGAAAAGAACCACCAATAAAACCCACTTTATTCATAAATAAGCAATTGCACAAGTACATTAGTAAACCAAATAACACAAAAAAAAGCAATGAAAGGGTTAAATATATAACAAAACACCATTAAATCAGGTTAAAGTGCGTACAAAATTATAACATTAAGAGAAAAATAGATAAAAATCAGTTTAGTTACACATAAACACAATAAAAAAACCATGTAGTCACGCCCACAATAGTGTCATAAATAAGCAGAATAAACATCGTAATACCAAACATGTGGCCCTTTAAAACCAATCCTGCCGGTCCTTAAGTAAATAAGCACATAAAACAATAAGGCAAATTACGGTACATATAAAATACAACAACAGTAAAATTGCACAGGTGATAAGATAAACACGCACATAATTGTTTAGTGACTACTAAAGTACAGAATACATAATAAAAATTACAATAAATTACATATAAAGAGAAATGCAAACAATTCTACTTAAACAAACTGACACAAAAAAACTCATTAAAACAAATCCTTACAAAGGTAAGTTATAAATAGATCATTACATTGTGACCGATATATAAGGTTGAGTGCGTTAGAAAAATACAGCGCCCCTTTCTCAGGTTACACATTCATTTGTACAATAATAAAAACAATTAAAATAAATTTCTAGGTGTATAATGGTTATCTGGAACCTGGAGTATGTAACCACTTGACAATTGCCCATTACAATTAGTAACCAAGGATTACCCTGTACCCGGTCTCCAGGCCCACCTCTACACAAATATAAATATAAACAACAATGATAATTCACACAAATACAAGAGTGAGGGAGCCCAGTACTGCCTTTTATTTTAGCAGATTTCAGCTTAATGAGCCCGCGTGCGAATGAGATACCTTTGCAAGCCAATGCTCGATTTTTAATACGTTACATAGGCTTGTAGAATTATTTGCTGCTAGCCTTAATTTATATAAAAATACCTACTTACACTTGAATAAATATATTCCTTTAATTGATCACAGGCACAAATGGTTAATATACGCGGTTTAACTTTAAAAAGGGTGACTGTTATTTATAGATTAATATGTGAAAAACGCATTAAACTAACACCCGAAAGAAAAGACAAATTAGCGTTGGCTAATTCAAAAGAAAATGTACACGCAAGAAATATTTTAAAGACAAACTGTTTACAATGAAGGTATTTAATTAACCAAATCGATCTGGCTCCGTCGACACTCTAAATGTCACTGCGTTTCCCCCCGATTTCCAACTGACTACATTTACCCCGCATTCAACCCCCATTTTTCAAAAGTAATAAAAACAAAAAAATATTATGTTGGAACAGATTCATATTAATTATTGAACATCTTAATTTTAAAAATATACATTCGTCCGTAACATAGACGTCTTTGATTGCAGTGTGTACCGATATAATTACTTACTAAACTAGTGACATTTTTATATCAAGAATGTGCGCCTAATAATTTCCAATGATTCGTTACGCCCCTTCAGTAAAGCAGCTTTTAAGCTGCTAGTTTGACCTCAAACACATGTTTTTCAACCTTTAGCCAAATAGTAGTTACAAAAATAAAATATCCCGAAAACCATGCTCAAATAACTTAATATTTAATAAAATATGTTAAACCCCATTAATTAACTTTTCTATCGCGGTAACAATTGCGATTTAAAAATTTTTGTTGCAATAATAAAATTTTCGCTGTCCGCTACCTACTTATTAAATACTTATTAAATTAATCTCATATGCCGCCGACCAGTGTTCACTGATACATAGAAGATGATGTCCACGATTTCTGTCTTGTTCCTAAGCATTGCATATTACTTTCTCGTACACTACGTATACTGATAGAAGTTTTACAATCGAAACAAAATTTTGATTTTTTTTTTGCGGATTTCAACGTTTTCGTGTTCCCCGAGTCGAAAAACATCGATTTCGTGTATGCCTGTCTGTGCCTGTGTGTGACTCCGAGACTATTTGGTCGATTTTAATGAGATTTGACGTGGGTCCTTTATCTGAAAGTTATGTATAAAACTGGCTTTTCGTAAAAATCAATAAATGGAGGGCGAAATGAGGGTGGTTTTTTGGGGGTGCATTTCCAGAGCCAGAAAGTCTATCTTTGATGAAAAGTTAGTATCCCTAAACCCGGCCAAAGTTTCAAAAAAAAATTTAAATTGAAAATGGCGCCAATATGGCGATTTTAGTACATTTCGGCGCTTGCCCTGTTACTAAAAAACCATAAAAGCTACTTCAATTTGAAAATCGCAACTTGTAAATAAAAGTACATGCTTTCGAACGGTTTGTAAATATTTTTGAAAAAAATAAAATGTGGCTCTTAATTGCGGGGTTAAATTGCGGTTTTTTTCAAAATTGATTTCCTCAAAATTTTTTTAGATTTACGTATTGTGTAGTCACATATAACGAAAATATAATTAGCTTCATGAGATTTCTCTAACTTATCCAGGACCCGAGTTAAAAATTTTCAAATTTGAAAATTCCAATCCCTCATATAGATTATAGATTATATAGTAAACATATATAGCTGCTAAACAGCTATATTGAAATATTTTTAGGGCTTTCGGTTTTGCCGAAAATAACAAAAAATGATTTTTTAAATTTTTTTAATACTTTATATCAAAGTTTCAAAAACAAATCTTCTAAAGTATTTTAAAGCTAATTCCTCCTGCTCTCCAAAAATATACATTGATTTGCAAAATACAGGGTGAATAAGAAAAAATAATTTTGTAGGTAAGTGTATCTTATTATATTACAAGTTATAAGGAGTTAGGAATTGTTGCGGGCAACAGTTAGTTTCCTTATACGAGAAAGTGTTGTGCCGAAGTCCATCGGCCAGATTTTTTTGATGGATAGTTTTAGTTGATATATTCGTATTTATATCAGATTTTTGACACTCTACTGTTTTTTTTCTTGTGACGTTTGAGCATGTATAAAAAACGGTTGATACGTGCTACGGGCCATAGTTCTGGATTCATAAGAATACCTTTTCCTTTTTTCACTCTTTCAATATAAAAAACAAGAGAGGAATATCCAGGAAATCCATAGCGCTTTTTCATAATTAATGGCAATGTGAAGAATTGCTTTCGTGATGAAAGTTGCTGCGTCGTTTTTTTCTGTTACGAACATACGAATGAAAGAAATTCTATCTACTCGCTTCCTGAAATATGCTGCAAAGCTAGGTATAGAGCGGCAACACCAGAAATCATCAAATCCGGATTTATCAAGTGTGGAATTTCCCCATTTGATAAAAACATTTTTCAAGATTGTGATTTCATCTGTTCTTCAGTGTCAAACCTCCCACAATGGATGAAAAAGAAGACGACGGATTAACTGCACGTGGAATAAATTCTCCAGTTCCACCGACGTCACGTTGAGGCGAAGGTCACTTTGAATCGACTGCAGCTACATTACATAATGAACCATCGACTCCTACTACTACACAAACGCCAATGTCTACCGTTACACCTGGTAAAATTGCCCCGTATCCGCAAGCAAAACCAAGAAAACTTTCGAAAGGCTACAGACAGTCCAGAGAAACGCGAAATAGAAGAAAAGAAAAAGCAAAGCTAGCAAATACCTTTTAAGGTGACACAGACGACAAGAACGCTGAAGATTTACGTGAAGGATACTTCATGGTTGTTAAAATTTTATCAAAAAGAAGCAAAAGTGGAATGAACTTCGTGGCAAAAGTGCTGAAGGTAGCCGGTGGATTTGAAGTTGAGTTCTACAAGCGCTTGTTGCCATCAAACAGATTCCAAATGACAGATGAAAAATCCTGATTCGTTTCCAATGATGAAATTATTTTGGCTCTCCCGGATCTGATTAAAGACACACGTCCAAGATTCAAGGACAACGTTGATTTGACTGCATTTTCTCTTCAATAATGTTTTATCTTGTTCTGTACCTATCCATACTTTAAATAAACGAACTTTCCTATGTTGAAATGCAATTTAATAGGTCACTTTTATGTCAATTCTACCCTGTACACGGAGATGGCTCGGGCAAGTACACTCGGTCAGGTAAGGTAAGTGTACCTAAGTTGGGCCCTATACCTATAATGGGCACACTAAGAATATATAACAAAAATAAGCCGTCCTTTCCTTCAAGGTCACAGCAATATATTATGTGCCTTTGTGGCCCTTGACATTCCTCTGAACCAGGACGCACGCTCAGTTTTCCTAAAAACATGTGCTCTGTGTGTTTGTTTTTGTGACCTTCACAGATAGGGATTAACAAACTACAGTAAATTAGTGGATTTGCTAAGAGGTACTTAAGTGTTTTATATCATTTTAGTAATAAGCCTTAGTAAATTTTTAGTGTTATAATTGCTTTATTTTACATATAATACTTTTAATTAGCTAAGTAAAATCCAGAAATAACAGTTTATCATGTTTTATGTTCTTTGAAGTGGATGCCTAATTCAGGAACAAATTTTTTATAAGTGTGCCAGTAATTGACAGTATGACTTAGGAGATCAAAGATATAGTGGTATTATGATTCTACTTTCTAAACTGGTTTATGTAGAATACATCAGTCCAGTGGTCAATATCGTAGGACAACTGCTTCCAATAATGAGCCCAGGGGCCCAAAATAGGAGCATCCGTTATCTTATATACGTACATTTTTATTTTGCATCCTATCTCAAGTATGCCCTTGACCGTTTCTGTTTTTTTTCAGCATCATGGGAAGACAATATAACGTGTACTCAGAAGAGGTTCTCAAATTAGTAATGATGGAGGCTGAAGAAGCAAAATCGATTAAGTCCACATCTTAAAAATTTAACATTGAACGCAGCACACTACAGCGAAGATTAAAAAATAATAGCAGTGTGGCAACACGTATGGGCCCATCAACCATTTTTTCGGCGGAACAAGAGATAATTTTTGTGCAATGGATAAAAGAAATGGCCAGAAAAGGTTTTCCAGTATCAAAAGAAACTCTATTGTTCAGTATTTCTAAAACAGCAAAGGGGTTCAAGTTGAAGTTTGGTCATGACACTACATGAAGCGTCAGACTGATGTCTCCAAACGCACCAGTCAGAATCTCACAGTACAGAGAGATGTTAACCAGAGGCAGTTAGAAAGTTGGTTTCAAGAGGTCATAGATTACATTAAAGAAAACTCTCTTGAGTTTGCACTAAAAGATCCCACCCGCGTATTTAATTGTGACGAGACCGCCTTTTCCTTGAATCCAAAACCTGGAAAGGTTCTGGCGAAAAAGGATGCAAAACAGTATATCCTGAGCTGGTGGAGATGAAAAGTTTAATTGGAAAGTGCTACTTACAGCCAATGCAGCCGGGATGGTTGCTCCTCCCATGGTTGTTTTCCGATATATCAGGATTCCTCAACTTATTGTTTCTACTATGCCCTCTAATTGGGCCATAGGTAGATCGGAAAATGGTTGGATGACTCATGAAACATTTTATTACATAGTAAACATTTTTGATCCAGGGCTCACCAGAAATAACATCCTTCGACCCGTTCTACTCTTTATGGATGGCCACAGCTCACACATTTCGATGCCGTTATATCGCTTCTACCAAGCGCCACCCATCTGATCCAGCCGATGGACGTAGCTGTTTTTCATAGTCTAAAGGCCAGCTGGAGACAAGAAATTGCCAAATGGCGCAAGGATAATGACGCAAACAAGTACAAAAACACAACTTTCCAACTATTTCATAAAAAAATGTTGGCCAAACAGCTACTACCATTCAAAATGGTTTTAAGGCATATGCTCTTGTACCATGGAATCCATCTATAGTAAAAATGCCGGATCTAAAACCCAGCATCGTGTTCAAAGTGGATCTAGCTAAGGACACATTTTTTTACGCTCTTGAGCAAAAAATAGAACCCACCAAGTGCCGAACATGAGGTACCTAGTCCATAGATGATCAAGTGGCGGATCCATCTTCAGCTGTTGATACTAGGATTATTCATAATCAAGAAGCTGGTCCAACCTCCGCTGAGATAGTAGATTTGATAGAGATCAACTAGCTGGTTCATCTACAGCAGAAATGTACATTCCGTCATTTCCTCCTGCCATTGACCACACCAGCGCCAGTCACCGCCGCAGTAGATCCATTAGTGCCATCCCCATTTAAAAGAACCGTTTTTTGGCCTGGGGAGACTACTACTGTAAGTCAAAAGAAACGCACAAGGAAAAAAAAAGCCAGCTGTGGTTACATCTCCACAAATGATGGCGTACTTTCCTAAAAACGAGGACACGAAAAAGAAAATAGAGGAGGAGAAACAAAATAGACATACGTGAGGACAAAAAGTTGGAATCTACAGAGAAACGAATTAAAGCAAAACAACAGACTAAAAAATCTTCTTCCTCTTCTTCATCTTCACCTTCTGTGCCCTACGCGGAGTCTGGGGAGTCCTCAGAAAGCAGCGAGAATGAAGACCCTGTTGCCATAAGCCCAAATAAAATTAAGGAAGGAGATTTTATCATAGGACAGTTTTTGGGGGGTAAGAGGGGGGTTACTGCGTAGTTCAACAAAAAGAGATTGGACGTCATGAGCTAGTTGTTCAAGGCCTTAGAACGAAACAAAAAAAGAATTTGTGGTAGCCGAATATGATGTTTCATCAATAAAAATTAATCAAATTTTAAGAGTGCTCCCTGCTCCTGATATCAAAAATAAAGATAGACATTTAGTTTATAGTTTTAAGAAAAAAATAGAGGTAAAAGAAAAGTAGATTGAGATAATGACAAATGGAAATGGCATAATTACTTAGTTAATTGTAAGGATAATTAGTTACTTAGTATGTCAATGTATAATATCCGAGATTATATTATGTTGTATAAATATTAAAGTATACTTACTACTTATTTTAATATTTCATACCTATATGTACGAGGGTGGTATGATAAACACCTGTGTTCGGGAAAAAAAGGAATTGGTTTATATTTAGTATATTTATTTTTCGACACAATCGCCTTGTAGCTCTATACACTTGATCCAACGATGTTCCAACTTTTTTAACCCATCCAAATAATAAGATTTTTCGAACTCTGGAAAATAGGTCTCTGTTTCCGCAATTACTTCTTCTTTG
Organism: Vesta saturnalis; assembly: GCA_036346205.1. NCBI lineage: Eukaryota > Metazoa > Arthropoda > Insecta > Coleoptera > Lampyridae > Vesta > Vesta saturnalis. Next base: position 4,078,313 of record JARFJB010001884.1, on the reverse strand, counting down.
TCGAGAACCGCTTTCCACCAAGCCATTTCTTCATGTTTGGAAACAGAAAAAGTCGTAGGGGGCCAAATCTGGCGAATATGGTGGATGGGGCAACACTTCGTACCGTAACTCAACGAGTTTTGCTGTCGCAATTGCCGATGAGTGGGCTGGGGCGTTGTCATGATGGAACATGATTTTTTCTTCGCTAGGTGTGGCTTTTTACTCTTTACTTCAGCGTCGAATCGGTCCAATAAATTAGCATAATACTGACCCATTATGGTTCCTCCCTTCTCCAAATAATCGATTAAGATGATGCCTTGCGAATCCCAAAAAATCGTCGCTAGAACTTTTCCCTGGCTGATGGAATCGTCTTTGCTCTCTTTGGTGCACGTTCGACAGTAGAAACCCACTGTATTGACTGACTTTTGGTCTCCGGGGTATAGTGATGGATCCACGTCTCATCAACGGTCACGTAAAACCGCAGAAACTGACTCGGATTACGCTTAAACTTGTCCAAACATTGCGTAGAAGTTGTCACGCGGTTTCTGATCAATCGTCATCAGCCGCGGCACCCATCTCGCCGATTGCTTTCTCATACTCAATTTGGCGTGCAGGATATTTTGTACACGTTCAATTGAGATATTTACCATCTCAGCAATCTCTGTTATCTTCATCCGGCGGTCTGTTAACACGATATCATGTACTTTATTAATCATTTCATCCGTAGTGACCTCAACGGGACGACCGGGGCGCTCCTCATCAAACACGGATCTTCGGCCACGTTTAAATTCATTATACCAGTATCTGATGGTAGTCATCGATGGTGCATTATCGTTGTAAACTGCTTGCAACTTTTCTACACACGTTTTCCCATCCAAAAAAAGAAATCTCATCACTGACCGGTATTGTTATTTTTCCATTATTGCAAAAATACCTACACTAACTCACTTTCAAAAGCTATAATAACTAAATTACTCGATGAATGTCGCTAAAATTTTGACAGATGTGAACTAAAGAATAGTACTCACAGTTGGTAATGCAGATTTTCACACAAAGCGCCATCTGTCGCCAAACACGGGCACTTATCATACCTCCTTCGTATGGTGATTAAAACTGCACGTATTAATTTAATCGGAGGGCCCTTAATGTTGGAGGTCCATTACAGGCTCATCGAGGATGGAGAATGAAGTTTTTTTTTGTCAAAATATAAAACGTATAAGACACATTCTCCTATACAGAAATGTAATGACAACGCCTGATAAAAGTTTCTCTAGTTATAAGAAAGAAAAATGCGTTACTGTTCTTAAGGGGCCCATTATTGGTACTTTTACCTTATATGAGCTATATTTGGAAAAGTAAGACGTTTTTGTAGTTTCATAACGATATTAAGATGAAAGCAACCCTGCTTCATATCTCAAACTGCACATTGAATAAACAGGGTTTACAGAAAAAAATTAAAAAATGTTAGTGTCTAGACTAACCCCGGTCTCCCCTAGTGTATTTTTCAGTATTTGTATCATTTTTCTTTGAAAACATAGTATTGTGTTGCGAATACTCTGAAAAGACGTACTCCACATTTCGTAGTTTTTCTTGCCACTTATAATATACAATGAATGGGTACAGTGTGGCTTGGCTGCTCGTCCACTGATATGATTGTACTTCGTCCTACAGTAGAAATGAATAATTTTCTGCAAAGTCACAGTTAACGATAACCTAATCTTCCGCCAGGTTTTCCTTACATTCTAAGTAGCAATGTTTTCGTTGTAATACAATAAATGAAGAGGTTGTCGGTTTTAAGAGACATTCTATAAAATCTTCTATGAAATCATCAATTTCTTTCACAACTGTTTCCGTCTTACTTACATCTATCTACTGTTATCCATTGATTGTATGTTACTTCATGAATTACCTAGTTTTGAAATATATCAGCAAATGCTTCTTTCAGGTAGACTGTCCCTGGACACTTGCTGCATTCATTCATATAACTTTTGTGAGGAAAGTGTGATACACAGTGTGGCAATTAACTTCAGGGACTGAAGCTATATCTCAGTAACCAGAAGCAACATCTATTGAAATTGTATGTCGTTTTGAAGCTTGGGGTCTTGTGAACGTAACCTAAGAGTTTTATTGAATTCGGTTGACATATGTCAGTTTTATCACATTTCGTTCATCAGTCCACTTTATTACGCGCCGGAATACACTCGTGAAACATCACGCTGTTATTTAATTTCACGCAAAAGTTAGCACAACAGCTACAGAAACGTTCAAAATGATGCAAAAAGTTTAAGGAAGTGAATGTTAATCACGGTTGAGTGGTATAAACCATTTTTGGAAGGAAGACAATCGCTGGAGGACCAACATAAAAAACGTTCAATAAATTAAAAGTGTGTGAAGAGCAGTTAGTACTGTTCGGAATCGATTATTGGACATTTTTTAGGAAGTGCATTTGAAACGTTTAAAAGTGCGTAATGGCGCAATGTAACTGCAAGCAAAACCAATGAAGAACACTTAATTTTATTAAAGTGAGAGGGCTAGGTTTGGAAAACGAAATGTATTCATAACTTTTCAATCAGGGTGGTGTAAATGAAAAGATATGTGATGCAAGGGAGTGCAAAGAGGATGGAACCAAAAAACGTACACAATCTGTAATAAATAGAAGGGGAGGGGGGACAACTTAACGTACCTTACAGAATCCAGTATTCCTAAAATATTTATGGTCACCAGTGGCGTGCCGTATTCCAGTGGTGTACCAAACTTACGTTTTTTATTAATGGAACGCATTTTATTTTATTGCAGATTTGCAAAGGGCTTAAAGAGTACATATTTTTGCAAGTAACATGGTTCATTCATGTGAAATCAACCAGTACTTTGAACCTTACCATTTAAGATTTTGATACAGTCCCCGCAGACTCCGCGGTGCGGTGGTGCCGCGCGCCTTTGGATCCCACTCCTTGTCCCTTAGAAAAAAAATTAAATCCGAAATAACATTACTGTTTGTAGTTTCAACTATTTTCTTTAAAAACTTAATTGAAATAATTTTAAACTACAATTTCGGGCGGAATTATATTTAAATCTGAATTAAATTAAAATTATAATCAGAGTATCCATTGTGTTCCTCAAATAAACATACGCAGTGTATATGCTATAAGCTGTGCGAACCGTGAAGCTTATCTTTTGTGGTGCCCGAATGTCCGGTGTGATGACTCACCGCCGATGAATGACTTAGCACTGATGACGTGACGAGACGTAAACAAACAAAATGCAGTCTGGTTCAGTGCTCAGTAGTGCGTCGCATCACTCGAATCTTCTGCGCGATAGGATTATTGTATTGTATTAATTTCGCAGTTTAGTGCCTTTTAAGTTTAATGAGTTAACACAGGTGTCATCTCATCGTCTTCTTCCTTATCATCTACCAGCCACGAGCCTCTTCTTCACGAAGTGGACAAAGGCGAACCTCGTTTTCTATACTAAAAGTTTCTTGTAGACCAGAAATTAAGTTGGGACAAAGGTTTCTCCAAGATTTTTGGATTAGAATGGACGAAACTGAAGACCATCAATTAATCAAATTGAAAACTACAACCTTCCAAATTTACTTTTCTTATAGCAGCCACCAGGCTACCATAGTTTTCTTCATCAGCAAGAATGGTTGTGAGAAGGACCTTTCTATAATTCAGTTTAATGGCCTGAATAACATTCTGATCCATTTGTTGGACGAGTGCAGTAGTGTTCGGTGGAAGAAATATAGCAAAAATATTTCGTTCGTCAGCAGACGGGTGGCCTGGGGTAATTCCAACAACACCGCCCTCTGACGAGAGATGACGGCGAACAAATTCAATCTTAAACCAATCTCGAAATAAATCTCTAGTCATCCATGCGTTCTTCTGACTTCGATAGCATACAGGAATTGTAACTCACTTAAAAGCTTTCGGCTTTTTAGCGGCCCCTACGATGAGAAAACGTAGTTTATGGTTTCCAGTTAGATTCGCGCAAAGGCATCAACGTGATTATCTCCTTTTGAAGTTTTCTTCCTGGGACACTCCTTTCTTCAGCTGATGCTAATGTTTGTTAAGGCAACATGCGACAAAACAAGCCAGACTCATCCGCATTGTAAATTTGTTCAGGAACGAATTGATTTTCGTGCACCATTGCATCAAACATTCTTTGAAACGGTTCAACTGCATCAGTGTTGCTGGAAAGCTTTTCTTCAGTGATTTTTAGACGTCTGATGCCATGGCGTTCTTTGAAATTTTGCAACCAACCATGGCTGCGTTGAAACCCAAACCACTCTTTATTTGTTGGTGAAACTGTCGAACCTTTTCACAAACCATTTCACAGGATATAGGAACGTGTATCCTTCTCTGCTGAATAAACCACATAAAAACAGCATTGTCTATCTGTGGGTTCTGAGGCTGTTTAAGAGTTATACGATCACCTACTCCACGTTTTGTGCGGCTGACAAAGGTTTTAATCTTAAGCTTATTTTTGTTGATGTCGCCGACAGTTAATTTACCAATGCTGTATCGCGAAGCAATCACCGAATAATTCACCCCTTTTTCTATTAATTCAAGGATTTTAACCTTCTCCTTTAATGTGACGCTTCTGTGTTTACGGGTGGCCATAATAATGATACCATACATACGCACGCAACTTGCACAACTCTGTAAGAAAGCAAAACAATGCCACCTGCAAGGTCGAGGGAGAAACGGGTAGAGGGCATTTGTTGGGGCACAGGGGACTGTTCGGACTACAGCGTCGTCCGCCCGACCACGTATCAGGATTATCAAGGTCCTACTGTACTAGTCCGTCAGGTACGGAAACAAATAATCCACTACATCAACAACTGCTAGGCATTGCTTGTGTTTACCAGTCCAAAGACATACCTGCACCAAAAAATAAGTTTCAACTGATTGAAGTTGTAAGTAATCACGAAAATGTAACTAGTTTAACTGGCCCTTCTGATACAAACTGCCAGTTTTCAGACAAATATTGCATTCTACAAAATTAAGCTACAATGACAGACGAGATGAAAAAGTTAATAATGTTAAGTGAACCCTGTCAACCAAAGGGGCCTTTCTCTAAGGATCCCGTCTTTTAGTGCAGAATATTATTATTTCAAAACTGCAGCAGGCCAAATTATTCACAGGTTCTGGCTTTGTTACTCTCGTAATCTAAATGGAGTCTACCCTTTTCCATGTTGGCTTTTCTTGACTGTTTTAACTTAAATATTGATATTGCAATATCTTAGCACGTGACTAAGCTACATTATTTTGTCTTCATTTGTATTTTTAATTATAGAGAGTAGGGTACTCTTTTTTTCTTTTTTTTTATTACGTGTATCTGTTAGATATATTTGCATCTGTTGGGCAATGAACTGCTACTATTATTATTATTATTTTAAGCCAAAGTGCTGATGTCCAAAGCTGGCATAAAGGCAGTATTAGAGCTTGGAAGGATCTCAGTAAATAAATTAAAGGTCATGAACGTAGCAACGCACATTTACACTTGGAAAAATAGTAACGTGGTAGTTGATCAAATTTGCGATGAGCGGAAAAAATGGAAAGACATTTTCATACGGATCGTGGATGTCATTCATCATGACACTGTATTCATTGCCGTTTCGAGGTCATACAAAATTATTACATAAAATAAATCCTGGAAGTGGAAATTTTTTGAACATACTATCTTTAGTTACTCGCTACGATTCTCTCCTTAGTGCACACTTAGACAATGAAAAAAAAAACAGATCAAAATACCTCCACCATGACATTCAAAATGAAACCATTAACTTGTTAGGAAATCAGTTTCGACTGCCTTACTAAAACAGATTCACTTGTCCAATTTTTTTTATAATTGTTGATACACCACAAGACATTTCTAAGATTGACCAAATGAGTATTGTAATTAGATACATTAACATAGTACAAAAATCTCCTGGCATTTATAAAACTGTGATTAGTGAGTCATTTTTAGAATTTCAAGAAATAAAGGATCCCGACAATGAGAGGTTTCAAAGTAAGATTTTACACTTTTCGAAAACCAATGAAATCGACATTGTCGGGCATTACAGTTGGCCCAATCATAGGACATAACTTTTAACATGAAAAATAAGCATACGCGAGGTATAAAACGCTTCGTTGATGAGTTATCAGTTGACTATAAAATTGCCGGTCCAGTGTAATCATTTGAAGTAAAAGTTTTCAATGCAACACTAGATATTGGAATAGCTAAGCTACAAATGCGATTCAAAGCAATGCGTTGCATTAATGATACGAGAGCGTATTTTTATGTTATCTACCTAGCCATGAAATAAAAAAGTGGCAATGTCAAACAACTATTAAAAAATTGCTGTCACTGTTAGAAGTACACGTGCTAAGTTGTGTTTAGTTTGTGCCGTTTACAGAGATTTGAGACAGTCTATTTGTCGATAAAATGAGTGAAACTAGGATTGGACATCGCAACGTAATAAAGTTACTGACAAAAGAAGGCGATAGTCCAAAAGCAATTCATGAAAGAATGGTTCCTGTGTATCGGGAAGATGCACCATCCTATTTTCAAATAAAATATTGGTCTAAACTAGCTTTCGATGGGGTCGAGAATCAATCAATGATGACCCAAAGTCCGGACGACCCGTTGAAGCTCAAACTGAAGACATTGTGTGAAAAGTCGAAAATTTGTTACTGAACGATCGGCGTGTAAAGATCTCTGTCATTGGCAATGAAGTCGGTATATCCGAAACAAGTTTCCTCAAAATTTTGCATGATGATTTGGGTATGAAGGTGTCAGCACGGTGGATACCTAAATTGCTTACACCTGAACTAAAATTGTACAGAAAAAGTTTCTCAAAAAAATTTGGCCGAGTTGGAAAGGGACAAACATTTTTTTCTCGAATTATCACCGGGGATGAGACTTGGGTATCACTGGGACCCTCCTACTAAACAAGAATCCATGCAGTGGGTTCATAAGGCCAAGACGCAATTTTCTGGAAAAAAACTGATGCCGACTGTTTTCTGGGATGCTGAAGGAGTCTTGCTTATTGAATATGTGCCGAGGGGGTCTACCATAAATGGAGAGGCCTACGGCAACATAAGCGTTTTAAAGAAGCTGTTGAAGAATATTTTGCAGAACAGAACTCAGAAATATACAAAACCACAATATTTGCAATGTTGCCAGACAGTGGAAGGTAATATCCTAAGGCGGAAAAATGGACTAACGGAAAAAGTGGACTGGCAAAAAAAATGGAACTGCGGAAAAATGGGCTGTTACCCAATACTTCCATTTTAGTAAATTTGAATTTCGCGGAAATGGCGTCACATTGTGAGCAAGTGTTCGGCCATTATTACGTTTTGGCATTTTATGCGCACAGCACAACGAGCACTCGTGAGTGAAAACATTGGTAAAACGTGAAACAGTTTACAAAGTTTTATTGTTTTAATTGTGAATTTGTGATATTATTAGTAACTAATAATGAGTTTCCCAACGGAAGATAACGTAATTGAACGAGGATCGTCAAACGTGTTACGATATGAGTTTTATACTATACTCCAATTACAATATATTACTTCTTAAAATACATTCTCCATTTTTACAAAACCTTTTATTATTTACACAAAACTTCAGCCCACATATTAGAAACATTCAGTTAGTTATTATTATTGTTGGTCATGTTATTCTTATTATTATTGAAAAGCTACGAGGAAGCAGAAATAGACGTAGAATCCGAAGAGTCTATGGGAAAGTGCGATTTAGTGGTCGTTGAACAAAAGCTGAATGACAATTTTGGTGGTACTGAAAGAAATTGTTTATTCAGCGAGGAAAGTGAACTGCTTGAAAAATTATGAAACCTTAGAGTTAAAAGATTCTTTAAGAACATATAAGGAAGACACCCAGAAATTTCATAAAAATAAATGGAGCGACAAAATAATAAAAAAAGCACACTTTGTTGGCTTCTGAACAAGAAAAATAATAAATTAAGTGCAGATAGAACTTTGAGAATAAGAGGTTGCAAGGAAAACTCGAAGGAAGATATGAAAACAGAAAAAGTAGTTTTAAAGGAGATAGTTACTATGCTGTTTTATATGATACTGGGTGGTATACAGGAAAAATTAATTTCATGAAAGACATTTTGGAGGAATATCATTGGCCTAAAAGACAAGATAAACAGATGGTCGAAAAATGTTATATTTTCTATGGGCCCATCGGAATGAATGGATGTAAACCATAGACAGTATGCAAAGAAACAAAAAAAATAGTTAAAAAATTCAAACAAATTAAAGACCAATATAGATGAATTTCTCCTGTGTTAGGTACGTATTTTATTCGTTTTTTTTTATTTTTTCAAAATAAACTTTTTTATAAAATATGTAGTTATACTAAGTGACATAGAAAGAAGAACACCCAGTAATAATCAATTTATTTGAACAATTTTTGGTATACAAGTGTATTCGAGTTAGACTAGTGTACGATCAAAATTTGATAAAAACTAAACTGTTAACTTTTTAAAAAAAACTTAATTTGTTGCGCCACCACGATGTCTTATGTCCTCATTAACACGTCTAGGCATACTTGTAATAAGGTGATCGATTTCCTCCTGAGGTATCTCATCCCATGCTATCCGTAACTCATGCTGCAGAGCCACTAGAGTTTGTGGGGGGGGGGGGATTCCAGACGTGCTCGATGGGTGAAATATCGGGAGACCTCGATGGCCAAGGCAACAAAGCAACTTGACTGGCCTCAAAATTAGCCAAAGAATCCCTAGCAACATAAGGTCGTGCGTTGTCTTGTTGGAATGTGCTGTTGGGGATGGTCTGAACATAAGGTACAATACAGGGTGCTACGATCTCCTGGATGTAGCGCGCAGCGGTCATGTTACCTCTAATGAAGACCACAGGTGGCCTACTTCCAATAGCAATAATAGCCCCCCATACCATAACTCCACTGTGTGGTGCACATGCCTTTCCACAGAAAATTGGGGATCTTGTCTTTTACCACAGTGTCCTCTCACCCTTGCACGACCGTCATGCATGCCCAAATAAAATCTGGACTAATCACTGAAGACAATTGAATTCCAGTTTTGGTCCCAATTTGCCCGTTTTCTACACCACGCTAGACGATCACGTCGGTTCCCAGGAGTCAGTGGTAGCACAAAATGGGGACGGTATGAAAATAATCCAAATTTCTTATCCGGCGATAAACAGTTCGCATCCCAATCGCCCTTCCATGTTCTGCAAACCACTGGTCCACAATCGCCCGTGTAGACGAGAAGCGGCCCTGTAGAGCCAATACTTTAAGACGGAGATCTTCGACTTCTGTGGTTCTTCGAGGGCGTCCTTTACCTCTCGCTCTTCGTATACGGCCCTCTTGGTTCCATGCCTGAACACAGACTGCAACAGTGTTTAAACTCCGTTCCGTTGTTTTATCGGCTATATCTCTCATAGACAAACTAGCCTCTCGTAAGTCCACAATTCGACCCCTATCAAACTCGCTTAACTGCCGAAAATTTTGGCGTCTTCGCACTCGAGTCATCAATTAAAGAAGCTTTTTGTAATGTGCTTGACACGTCTTAAATGACAACTGTAGTTACAAATGGTTTTAAGGCAACGTGATCGTAAATGTTTTTGAAAGAGGTCAACGCAAAAACCGCAAGAGTAATATGGCTAAAAAATTGATCGTTTTTTTATCTTAACATAAACAAACATATTCCCAAAAAGTTTTGAGAAACTATTCATTATTACTGGGTGTTCTTCTTTCTATGTCACTTAGCATATTTACTGACAATGCACATGTTACTAAGCTGAAACGGTTTATATAAAGATATTGAAAAATATTATGGCGGGTCTTATAATAAGTAAAACAAAGACACTACAATGAGTTCACGTGCTAAGTGAGATAGGATACACAACAAACTAAAAGCGTTGATGCCATACATGCGTCTTTTGAGTAGGCTAGTATCAATTACACATTTAATTGCTACTGTCAACGAGAATTGAAAATCAGTGCTTTTGCAAGTCCGACACAATACTCATGTATTCCACTGAAGAACAAATACAGATTATTAAGTAATATTATTCAGGAAGCACTGCACAAGAAACAATGGACAGGTTTGCTTTTTCCTTTGCCAACAGACCAATTCCATCAGAAAGTACGATTATGCGTACTGTTTGTAAATTTGAAAGATGTGGATGTTTAAATAATTGTAGAAAATGAAGTAAGACTGATGGTAATGATGGTGAGCATCCTGGCCGTAACTTAAACGAAGAGCGCGAACTCCAATAAATGTCAGTACGTAGTTTAGCAGAAACTAACTTCCCGTGCAATAAACAAAAATTGCTGAAGAAATGAATATTGAACCAAGAACAGTTCGCAATATCTTGAAAAGGAATAAATGCCATTGCTATAAATTGCAAACTACACAAGAAATTTTTCCAGAAGATCATCAAAAGCGTATGGAATTTTGTGAAGATATGATGAATCGGGCTAATGAAAACGAAAGATTTATAGAAAATCTTTTGTTTACCGACGAGTGTTCTTTTAACTTACGTGGCCATCACAATCCGTCTGTCGCTGTTGGTTACTCTCGAGAAAACAAATACATTAGTATTCCTTACCGGACACAATACCCCCAAAAAGTTAATGTGTGGGCATGAATTTTAGGCTTCCATATTTGGTACATTTTTTATCAACGGAAACTTGAATGCGGACAAATATTTAGAACTGTTGAGAAACCAGATAGTTCCAGCTACTCAACGCCTCACTATAAATTTTGATGACATTTGGTGTCAAGAAGATGGCTGCCCCGTTCATACTGCAATAAGAGTTCAACATTTTTTGGAAACTACGTTCCCTAGCTGTATTATTAGTGGAGAAGGTACTATTAAATATCCTCCTCGCTCACCTGATATCGCGCCGTCCAATAAATGTTAGAAAACGCCCGAACTGAATTTTATCACAGATTGGGTTACGCAAGGTGGAAATTTTTCGATAATCTCATAAAGTAGCGTTTTGAAAAGTGTATTCTGTTCATTTTTAAAAATAGTTGGTTTTTCAATAAGAATTATAATGCTAAAGTTAAACCTTAAATTTAAGTTATGCTATCAATGTTAATGCTCTTGTTTGTAGCTCTCGTAAGTTTCTGCTTGGTTCTTCTTACGAGTAGTAATCGAACCATGCCATAAATTCTCAATTATAATAAACTTCGATATTTGAGGTATTATTATCATTTAATGTTTAAGTGTAAAGTATTTACTTAATAGAACACGCGACTTTTCAAAATCATCTTAATTGCTTTGGTTTCGTTAGAAATGTTGAAGCTAGATTGAAGGAGACTTAAGTAGTTCATATTTTGTGCCTACATGCAAATATGTACAAGTGGCAACATCGGTAAAGTTATGTCTCTATCACACTCATATAATTCTTATTGGGTTTCTCTCTTATTGGGTTTCGCTCTAGCTTATTACAAGTCAGACCCGCAATAATGTATTTCCATACCTGTATATATATATATATATATATATATATATATATATATATATATATATATATAGTATGAATCTTCTAAGGAAGCTTTTGAAAAGAGTTTCAAAAATCTAGAAAAATGTATTTAATTCAAAAATTCTATTATATCGCTCTCTTATCGCACTTTAAAAACCTCATTTTGACTTTTATTACACAGTATACTCTCAGAAAAAACATGTTTTAATGCTAAGCTAAATACTACTAAAAATATTCCTAAATCACAAAAATATTACAAAGAGTGGGAGGATGAGAAATGAAGATCCCAAAGTTCAATTTTTTCTTATTAATTTCGTTCTAATTCCGTTATAACAATTCATTCACTCCCAAAAACTCATAGATGACACTTTATAAAGGACAATGTTTTTGGCAGAAAATTTTTTAAACCATGAGTACTGAAATTTTATTTCATCCTTAGAACAAGTGAGGAAATATTGAATTTCACATTCATTCCGAAGAGTGTCATACACGTTCGAGTACTGTAGCACGAATGTTACTTTTGCTATAACCGCAGAAAGTTGCATAAGACGGCCGCCGGTAATGTAGGTGTCTACTGTGACAGTTAACTCGTGATATTCGTAGAATGCGCAGTCGTTGTGCGAGTTTCAGTATGGCAGGTCGTATCGTTGGAACGTGCAAGACCGATCACCGAGCAGTAATACAGTTTTTCAACGCTGAGGGCAACAATCCTGTTCAAATTTATCGGAGAATGCAAGATGTTTATGGTGAACAGTGTCCTTCGAAAACCACAGTGTGGAATCGTGTCGGAAGTTCAGTAATGAACGACAATCGACAGCGGATTTGCCAAGGCCGTGCGCACCTCGGCATGCGAAGAGTGACGCCAATGTCGCTGCTGTGCGAGCAGCCGTTGTGGAGAATAGGCGGGTACGTGTTAGAGAATTGGTAGTTGTTTTGATATCAGTGTGGGAACAATCCATGCTGTAATTCAAGAGGCTGGATACACCATCAGCTGACTGAAGAACACAAAGCCAACCGCATGGGTCTTTCACTGCATCTTCAGCGGTACCGTGAAGAAGTAGATTCCTTCTTGCACCGAATTGTTGCCGGTGACGAAAGTTGGTGTCACCATTATCAGCCTGAGTCGAAACGTGAGAGTATGCAGTGGAAACATCCATCGTCTCCAAGGCACCAGAAATTCAAAACTCAACTTTCCGCTGGCAAGATTATGCTTACCTGCTGTTTCGATCACCGTGGACCATTACTTGTTGAATTTAAAGACCCTCATGTTAACATCATTGCTGCCCGATACAGTGAAACTTTAACTCGTTTGCGTACAGCCATCAAGAACAAACGTGCTGGGATGCTTACGGAAGGCGTGATCCACCTTCACGATAACGACGGTCCGCATATCGCTAACATCATCACGTCACAGATAGTGCGGATGAGGTGGGAGGTATTAGAGCACCCCCCTTACAGCCCGGATCTGTCCCCTGTGACTTCCATGTCTTTGGACCATTGAAGAAGGTACTCAAGGGACAGCGATTCCAGTCGGACGCTGAAGTCCAGCAGGCAGTTTTGACATGGTTCCGTCAACAGCCAGAGGAATGGTATGACACCGGTATACAGCGTCTTGTGAAGCAGTGAGATTCCTGTCTGTGTAATAATGGCAATTTTGTTTAGTTTAAATAAACCGCTTATACGTACCACCGCTCGAACGTGTATTTATTGAACCTGCCTCGTATGTAAGGCGTAAGCAAAAACATGATAAAAAATCAACTGCAAAGTTCTATGAACTATCCTATATAAAATGCGTATTATATAAAGCGTAAATTAATTATGTTAAAAAAGTACCCATAGATCCCTTGAAATACCGATACTGTGACCATAAGTGCCTATCGCGCTTGTTCAATTTTAAACCTTTTTTTTAATATTATAATTTGAAACCGTAACAAGATAGAAAAATTGTTGAATAAAAGGTTGTGAAAGGGCTACCCGAATGATCACCAAGTAAATTCCAATAATTTCCAAGTGAATTCCAGTGAGTTCCAAGTGATTTCCAAATGATTTCCAAGTGATTTCCAAAAACATGTAAGAAAGATTTCCATACCGGTTAACCCGACGGTCCAATATATAAAAATACTCGTATATTTGTAAAATTCTTGCTTATTTTAGGAAGAACCATCTACTATACACGTAAAATATTTGTTTTTATAAATTAAAGATCAAAAGTTATTCACCTTTTGTTGAAATTAGCAAAAATCACAATAACAATGTTTACAATTTACACCCACTCGAACGTCTAAGCACGTGCACTGATTTTATGTGTTTACCAAATAACGACTAACGGCCCCGTTGCCAAATCATCTTTTACAAGCAAATAATAATGTACTTTTCGGTACCGTCAGACCAAACAGTATTTTTAGGCTTGGTGTCCAAATATTATTTGTTTGAATAATGTGGTACTTTTGAGTACCGTCAGGCAACAAAGGGTTAAATTTCTTCTTATAAGCATATTCCTCATACTATTGCATTTTTTAAGTGAAATACTATTCTACTATTGAAAACTGGACTAAAAAGGACTAATTCCTACAGAATCGGCTGAAACTGAACGACAGACAACTGTATGACAGATAGATGCACAAGCCTTTTAAGTAGTGGTCTATCAATCATTAGTACCCAGTAGACGAACGGCAATTATTTAAATAACAGCATTAACTTTTTAATATTGAAATAATTACTACTAATAAACTTAATCTACTTACTTAGTTATTTAGAAAAGAGAATGATAAATAGATTTGCTCCAGTTTGATTTTTGTTTTTCTTCCAAAGCCTAGTTAATAAGAGACATTCGGATTCTAGATATAAGATTTATACGTATTATTGTGTACGTAGACGTAGTGTCCCTAAGTAGCGTTTAATAATCACCCTGTATAGATTATAAATACTTTCAAAACAAAGCAACAATTAAAATCGTGTCAATTACTAATGTAATAGCCGTAATACTATTTTAATAATAAACGCTAATTACTACACTTAATCATCATACTTTTGTTTCAATACACTTTGAAAAAAATTTAATTATGCACCATTAAATTTTTTTTTACACTTAACTGTTGATTAATTGTTAACTAAACCAAACTTTTTCAAATTATCTCCAAAAAAAAAAAATCGTAACCACCCCGGTATATAAATCTATCAACCTAAATCGATAGATAAATATTCCATAATACTCTCAGACAAAATAAAACAAAAATATCATAAAAAAAATCGATTAACCGTATACGAATACTCCCACACAAATTAATTTATTTGGAAAATTTTAAATCAGCAAAGTTGAAACACCGTTCGTTCAAACAGGTCAAACCTCATCTATATAAAGATGGTTTTGTATCGTACGGTCGTTAATTCTCATCATGAATTTACAAATCAAAGTTTTACATCTTAGCGTAATTAGTTTTGTGATTATATATTGTAAAGCGTTCCCAGATAGCTCTAATATTGATGAAAAAATTACCGTTGAAATTGAAGAACCAAAAATTAAAAATATTCCGTATGTACCGGAAGAAAATGTACCAGAAATAAGCGTGAATGATATACCGCAAGGAAGAATTTCATATTCTGGAAGTCAGTTATGGAAAGTTTGCGTGGATAATGATGACAAAAATGCAATAATTAAAGAAGTTGAGGATAAAGGGCGTGAGTATTTATTACCCTTTTTATTAAACAGACTTTGTAAAAAATTCTTGTAGATATTTCTAATTGGGGTGGAAATAAGACGTGTATAGACGTATTTGTAAAGGAGAAATGTGTGAAGGAAGTGTCAGAAATTTTTGAAAAAAATGGTATTAAGTATGAGGTCGTGAATTATAACATTCAGAAAGCAATTGATGAAGAAAATCCACCGGTTAGTGAAGATATCGACGAATTGCAGGATAGAAGAGGTAAATTTTGATTTTTTTTCGTAAAGCTATAAAAATGGGTCAATTTAGTTTATTACGCGAAATGATCTTACAGTTCGTCGTTTACCGTTACAATATGTGCTGGCATGGAAAGGTTATGCTTCTTTAGGTAAACGAATGGAGCTGTGGCCATTTGCAAATTGGGGTCCGTTTATACGTGATATGTATGTAACTGCATGTTCTAAAAATACATTTAGTGGGATGAACGCGGTTGCACTTTCTTCTTGAATGCAGACAACATACATTTTATTCAAATTAGTTTGTGAACCTGATTTGAATACTAAACAAGTTCAAGCACCCAAAAAATATGTCAATGTTACTAACAATTTAACTTTAACTAAATAATCTCATCCAATCGATAAACATAACCCACTATACAGATTTCCATTTCTAGGTCATCGTCTCACATGGACTTCCTATCACCGTCTTGCAGATATCGACACATTCTTAGATTATCTCGCTACTTCATACCCTTCCCTTTGCACTGTTCAAACAATTGGAAGGTCGGTCGAAGGAAGACCTTTACGATTGCTTAAAATATCGAATGGCCGACCTGGTAATAAAGCCGTTTGGATTGATGGCGGTATTCACGCACGTGAATGGATCTCACCAGCTACCGTTACGTTTATTATAAACTATTTAGTAGAAAATTTTGAAAATGAAGAAAAATATGTGCAGAATATTGACTGGCACATTATACCAGTAGTAAACCCTGATGGATATGAGTTTACTCACACCAATGACCGTTTATGGAGAAAAAATAGATCAAAATTAGGACAATGTGCAGGAGTGGATCTTAATAGAAACTTTGGGTAAGACAAACCACACAATCTTTCAAATCCATTAAAACTAAATTTTTAGACATTATTGGGGTGGAAAAGGATCAAGTCGTTATCCTTGCCACGACATTTATGCTGGTGGTGGTCCATTTTCAGAACCCGAAACGTCAGCCATTAAAAATTACATCACCAACCCGAACAGAAGCGCGGCGTGGAAAGCTTACATTACTTTCCACTCATACGGACAGTACATTTTATATCCATGGGGGTATGAAGAGAAATACACTCCCGATCACAATGATTTGAAATTAGTCGCAAACAAAATGTCGCAGGTATGGAGTTTCGTAATTTGAACAGTAGCTTAAACGTATTCAATGTTTTAGGCAATGAGGCAAGCTTCGGGAGCCAATTATAGAGCGGGTACATCAGCAACAATGCTATACGCAGCTGCTGGTGGTTCGGATGATTGGGCAAAAGGAAGTGCAGGAATAAAATACGCTTATACTATAGAACTACGTGATACGGGAGCTTACGGATTTCTGTTGCCCGCAATTTATATCAATCCCACTGCCAAAGAAGCTTTAGCTGCTGTTAAAGTTATTGCCAGTGCAGTTGCTGCGCTTCAATAGATCATTTTCTTCACCATAGTTTAATGTATTTATTGTGTATTCTGTATTGGCGCCATGCAAAAAAAATGCTACAGTAAAACCCTTAATTTAAGATTTACAGTTGTTTTTGTAAAACTTTATTTCAGTTTATATTAATAATTTATTCAAAATGTCTACATTTAGAAGAATTGGTAATACAAATATTTTTTTAATTTTATTGTACCATTCACACAAAGCCAAAGTTTATACTGAGTATAACATTAAATCAGGCTAGTAGGTGCCATCGTATAGCACCTACTCCTTACTTTTGACTAAAACCGAACAATTCACTTACCTTACCAAAAATGAAAATTTCTTGGTTCGAACACATTACTTTAAATTTGAATCTTGCTAAGAAACCAACTGCATCACTCAAAACTAATTCAACGTGCCCAAGTCAAGGGTGAACAAGCATGGGGATCTTGAAAACGGTAAGGCAGTTAAATTGGAGAAAAGTTGTATGATTTAGGGCATGTTAACATGTAGTTTGCAAAAGTTCATTATTGTTTACCGTTTCCGAGATTTAAAACAAAACGCGATTTTTTGGTTTTTCTTTTTTCTTCAGATTTATAAAAACCAAAAGTACTTCTCCATTGCCACATTTTGAATTCTATTAGATGGCGTGTTAAAATTTTTTATTCGACGTTTCGTCTCCGAGAAACCATCATCTACTTTATTTTTTTATATCGCCGCAACCAACGAAACACAATTTAGTTAAAGTTATTTTGTAGACACAGGTAAGCTCTCTTTACTGAAGAATTTAAAACACGGTATAGCATTTCTGGCGAAAGTATTAAATGCTGCCATAACTGATACTAACAACTACTCTTCATTTTCAAAACTCCCATCTTACACTTAGTTTTTCAGGTAACACCACAGAAAAAAATCCAACGGACTTAAATCGGGCTGGACAAATTACTGCAGTGTAAGTTCCAATCCATTTTCCCGTAAACCGCAATGACAGATAGTCCCGTACATTTCTTGAGTTATGTGCTGGGGTACCATCTTGTTGAAACCAACAGTTGTTAACAAGTGCTAGAGGTAATTCATGATTCATCCCAGGCATTTTCCAAATCAGTTCTTAGCAAGTTCAGATATCGCTCAGCATTTAAATTGTTGTGGTAAATAAAAGGTCCTATTATTCTTCGTCCCAAAATGTCCATCCACATATTAAATCTCAAAATTTACATGGATGAAACTTAGTCCTATTTAAAGTGAATTGTACTGTAGAACTAGCTAGACCAGTACGATGTAAATGAACCAAATTGTTTTAAATGAGATTCCAAACCTCTGAAAATGCATTTACCAGGTTGCCTTCGTTCAGGATATTTATCCAAATATATCAGCTCAGTAACTACACAATTTCTGTGGGACAAGATGTAGCATGTCAACATATCGAACTTTTCTTCGTTAATAAAATTTCGTCTTTCCATAGATACACTTATTGATTAATTATAATTATAAATTAACTAAACAAAACCAAAAAAATAACCCACGAAGAAATGGTAATAAAAACAACTTAAAATACGTACAATTCAAATAACAACAAGTGTTATTTTAACAAAGCCTTCTAATAATACTTTAGTTGACTATCTCCTGTCTCAATTTCCATCTTGCGATATTTCAATTGTAGGCGATGTCATGTTCATAACTCTAATTGGCTTCAGTTTTCATCTACTACAAATCCTGCTGGTCATAGTGCAAAAACATTTGCTATTTCATGTGATCTCACACAAATGATTTCTGAACCCACAAGAATCCCTGATCACCCCAACCATACTGCACATCTTCTACATCTCTTTCTTACATCAAACCCTCTTGTTTATAAAACTTCCGTTCTTTCGCCTTTAGGTCTTTCCGACCATTGTCTAATAGCACCAACGTATTCTACATGACTGTCGACCGATTTATTAGATTTCCATTTAATGTAATATTTATTTTTTAAAGATATTGCATCAGCACAAGCCTTATTGAACCAGGGTTGGGAACGTGAATGACCTATACGGTACTATTTTTTGGGAACGTATAACTCCATTCTCATGAGGATGACTTCAGATACTGAAAGAGGACGACTTAAAACAATATTCACGCCATGGAAAGGTTGCAAAGAAATCCCGTAAATCACTCCAACGAGCTGACTTAAAACACCACAAGATTCTATCGGTTTTGCGAACAACAGTGGAATTAGGTACAGTAGAAATGATTTCTACAAATATCTGCAAAAGTGACATCACTAAAACTAAAAAGTTGTTCGAACAACGAAAATGCAATGAACTAGCTACATCTCCTTTAGGCAGTCGTAAATTTTGGTCTTTAGCTAAAGTCATTAGTAAAAACTTGGGAACATTTTCACCCCCCCCCCCCCCCCCGACATCTATTGACGGATAGATAGTTGCTGATTCTGCAGACAAAGCCAATGTTTTTGTGGATTTGTTTGCATCAAACTCGTGTTTCAATGATTCTGGAAAAGATGTGCCCCTAGTCAACTCTTCTTCATACGCTATGAAACCAATTCACTTTCGGTACAAGCTCTTGGAATCGATCATCAGTAGGCTTCATCTCAATAAAGCGACTGGCCCAGACGGTATCCCAGCTATTGTCATAAAGAAATGTTCCCCCGAACTAGTACCAGTCCTATCAAAGCTCTATACGATCTCTATGTCTTCTGGGGAGTTCCCTTCATCATGGAATTTAGCAAATGTTCAACCTATTCCCAAAAAAGGTGATAAGGCCGATCCTTCAAACTACCGATCAATTGTCATCACTTCCATTTTGTCTAAAATCAGGGAAAAAGCCATCAATCATCAACTGCTCACGTTCCTTGAAATTAACAAACTGCTTAGTGACCACCAATATGGGTTTAGGCAAAGTCGTTCAACAGGTGATCTTCTTTCATATGTGACCCAAGTTTGGAACAATACAGTAGAGCAGTCCGGTAAAACAGTTGTAGTCGCTTTAGATATCTCAAAGGCATTTGACCAAGTTTGCCATAAGTGTTTACTTGCCAAACTCACCTCGTTTGGGTTAAATGATACGCTCATCAACTGGGTTTCTAGTTTCCTTGATAAACGACGAATACGTGTCGTAGTTGATGGCTTTTTTTTCAAAAGAAGTTAGCATTAATGCGGGCGTACCACAGGGATCCGTTATAGCGCCTACACTTTTTCTGCTGTACATAAATGACCTTATTTCTTCAACAACTAACCCCACCCATTGCTTTGCTGACGATAGCACTCTTCACTGTAGTTCATCTCTGTCTACTCATAGTGATAATCCACCTTATATGTCAAATCAAGAAATTAAAGCTGAAATGGCAAATTCAATCAACAAAGATATTCAACGTATTCTCGAATGGGGAAGCAATAATCTAGTTAAATTTAATGCTAACAAAACTCAGTGTTGCCTTGTGTCCGCCAAAAAAGATCGATCATTTCCTGTTGTAAGTATGAATGGATCAGTTCTTAAGTTTTCAGACTCTATTACTCTGTTGGGTATGACTGTATCTTCAAATCTCTCATGGGTTGACCATCTTCCGTCAGCTACTAAAACAGCTGCTCGTAAAATAGGCTTTTTGTACAGATCTAAGCAGTACTTTACCCCTCGACAACTCCTTCTGCTGTATAAGGCCCAAATTCGGCCTCATCTGGAATATAATTCTCACCTCTGAGTTAGTGCTCCCCAATACACTCCCGATATCGTTGATCGTATTCCAAAGAGAGCGATTAGGCTTATAAATGACGCGTCCCTTAACGTCTCACATACACTCCCTTGAGCATAGAAGGATGGTTTCAGTTCTTTCTTTGTATTATCGTTATTACAACGGCTATTGTGCTGCTGAATTATATTCTGTGATACCATCTCGGGCTATCTTTGCGAGAAACACTCGGTTCGCTCATTCACATCATCCGTATGCAGTACAAATCTCCACTTGTCGTACCAAACGGGCGCAATCCACATTTTTCTACACGGCTTCTAAACTCTGGAATGATCTCCCTAGTTCCTGTTTTCCTTTCACTTATGATATGAGAAAATTTAAGGTAGCTGTTCATAGGCATCTATTGGCAATTCATTATCCCTCTATCCATCCTCCTAAGTGTTTCTGAGTCACGATAGACCAAATTTAGCCTGTTCAGGTCCACAATCATAAAAAAAAATACTGATATATGAAAAATGTAAAAATGACAATCCGAATTTTTTAGCTTCAAAACCATGTGTAAATACATGGTTAAATTGGTAATAAAAAATACTATCGAATACAGAGAGTTTCGTTGATTGCGGCGATATAAAAAAATAAAGTTGATGACTGTTTCTCAGAGACGAAACGTCGAATAAAAAATTTGAAAACGCCATCTAATAGAATTCAAAAAGTGACAAAGAAGAAGTACCTTCGGTTTTCAAAAATCTTTTACAATAAATGAAGGAATTACGAAAAAAGAAAAACCGAAACATCGCATTTTCTTTAAATTTCGAAAACGATAAACAATAATGAACTTTTGCAAACTACATGTGAACATGCCCTAAATTATACAACTTTTCTCTAATTTAACCGCCTTCGTATACCTACATGAACCTGGCACCTCACATTAAAATAATGCAATTATTTTGATTGCATCTATTTATAACAATTTATACCCGTTTGTACCACATTTTTTTTTACCTTTTGTACCTCAAGGTGTTCAAATTTAACCCGGGCTTACAAAATGTTAGCACCCCATTTGAATATTTTTTATCGTTCATGACTGTATTCGAGAGGGGATCGTTTGTACCTAATTGTACCATTTTTCCTTTTGTTTGTACCTCAAGGGGTTTGTACCAAATTTGTTTAAAGACGTAACTTTCGTCTAAAGAGATTTCCAAAATCAGGAAGCGGTTACTGTATCGTTTTCGTTTGTACCACTTTTTTTTCCTTCGGGTACAAATTTAACCAGGGGTTAAAAATGCTAGCACCCCACTTTAATATGTTTTATCGTTCCCGACGGAGCCATTTTTCCTTTGTCTTTGTACAGGGTGGCCAACTAAGAATGCGAGGTACTGTATCTGGGAAACTATCCATCGTAGAGGCTTGCGCAAAAGAAAGTTATTACTAAAACGGCCAATACAAAAACCTGGAAAATATTTTCAAGTATCTGAAATGGCCGCTAGGGGGCGTAACTGCAATCTTGAATCTAAAAAAGTGATGTTTCTGTGAATTCTGCTATATTAACCTAATAAAAAAATAACTGATCTTTAAAGTCGAGGATAATCTGAACCTTTTTTGTTTGGCACTTTTTGACGTACGTCTAAAAATAAAGTGGTAGGGGGTATTCAAAGGTTTCCTTAAATAACCCCATGTATCTTCGAAACGGCTAAGGCGATTTTAACAAATTTGGGCGCGTTGAAATGAACTAGTCTTAGGCTACAAATGTTATAATATTTTAAGTTTTGTTAGTTTCACATGTCGTCGCTAAAGGGCTTTGTTCGACATTCCGACAGAAACGGTTAATTTTCGCAAAAAAATTAAATGTATTGGTATGACTTTTTTCATGAACAAGTAGCTAATGATGCCTAAACAAGCTCGCGAAAACCGCATCTCGATATCTTATTCCTAACCTAAAATATCGGCCAAAGAAAACTTTATACGAAAATCCCTTGAATTTTTATTTTTTTAACTATATTTTTCTGGAATTGCTTCTATTATGTAAGTTGTGGCCCTAAAAAGGACCGATTTAAAGGAGGAAGGTTTTTAATGCCCCCGTAAATGCTCGAAATGCTGACCATCACGCTGTATGCATTGCTGAAGCCTCTCAGGACTAGACAAAACTGCAGCTTCAATTCCGGCTGTCAGTATGTTACGTATTGCGTTACGAATCAGGTTTTTCATATCTTCTCTAGTAGTAGATTGAGTCCGAAACACGGTGTCCTTTAAGCGCCTCCATAAATAAAAATCGAGGCATGTTAAGTCTGGCGGTCGCGGAGGCTATGGAAACAGACTTCCTCTTCCAATCCACCGTTGTTGAAATACTGCATTAATATGCTCTCGCACATTAATAGCAAAATTTGCTGGGCAACCATCCAACTGCAAAAACAATTTTTGCCTTGTTTCCAGAGGCACATCTTCCAACAACAACGGTAATTGATTGGCCAAAAAGTCAAGAAATAAATTGTCATTTAGGGGTTGCTCGAAAAAATATGGGCCAATAATTCTGCCTCCCAGTATGCCACACCATACATTTAAATTCCAACGTCCTTGGCGCTGAACTTCACGCAACCAATAGGGATTTTCTGCAGACCAATAATGCATATTGTGAAGATTGACTCTCCCGTCATTACAGAAGGTGGCTTCATCGGTCCAAAGAATTCGAAATAAAAATTCTCTATTTTCGCGTATCATGCCTAACATCCAATGGCAATAGTCTAACCTTCGATCAAAATCTTCCTCTTTCAAGGCCTGATGCAAAACGACATGATATGGGTGCATTCTTAAAGTAATTAAAAAAAGTTTAAACGAATACCTATATATTTTGATGGCCATTAGAACTTACCTATGGTCCTTCAAAATATTTTGAACTGTTGTCCGTGATATGACCAACTCAGTGGATAATGCTCTTGTGCTAACATGAGGATTTCCTTCAATATAGCCCAGTACACGGTTAATATTTTCTTGTGTTCTTCCAATTCTTTGCCGTTGAAACGTAGGATGAAAAGTACCGTTAGCTCGTAAACTCACCACTAATCGGGGGAAAAACATCGCAAGGACGCCGATTTGGATATGAGCCGCGTAAACTCTTTTAGCTACTGCGGCATTCTGAAGACATTCAACATAAACCGCAAGCATATCAACAGCTTCATTATTCGTAAAACGCATTTTGAAAGCACAAAAATTGCTCAAAGTAACGCGAAAGTATTGACAACTATTGACAATTTGAGAATTATGTATGCTTTGTTTAGGTATCTGTTTCCATTGCCTGCTTCTATTAATTGTATTTTTCGTATATATCCATAGTGAATATGCATTTAAACAAACAAAAAATAGGCTTTTCGTATAACTTTTAGCATTGCTTACTTGCCCGTAGTAATTTCAAAAAGGGCGATTTTATTCTAGTGTATAAATTTACAAACATTTAAAATCGCAATTTCTAGTAATTTCAAAAAGGGTGATTTTATTCTGGTGAATAAATTTACAAACATTTAAAATCGCAATTTCTAGGTCGCCTATTCAGAGCCCAAATTGAAGCTGCAGTTTTGTCTACCCATAAGAGGTCTCAGCAATGCACAGAGTGATGGTCAGCATTTCGAGCATTTACGGGGGGGACTACAAACCTTCCTCCTTTAAATCGGTCCTTCTTAGGGCCACAACTTACATAATAGAAACAATTCCAGAAAAATATAGTTAAAAAAAAAAAAAAAAATTTAAGGGATTTTCATATAAAGTTTTCTTTGGCCGATATTTTAGGTTAGGAACAAGATATCGAGATGCGGTTTTCGCGAGCTTGTTTAGGCACCATTTAGCTACTTGTTCATGAAAAAAAGTCATACCAATGCATTTAATTTTTTTTGCGAAAATTAAACGTTTATGTCGGTATGTCGAACAAAGCCCTCTAGCGACGACATGTGAAACTAACAAAACTTCAATTATTTTAAAATTTGTAGCCCAAGAATAGCTCTTTTCAACGCGCCCAAGTTTGTTAAAATCGGATTAGCCGTTTCCAAGATACGGGGGGTGATTTAAGGAAACCTTTGAATACCCCCCACCACTTTATTTTTATAGATACGTCAAATAGTGCCAAACAAAAAAAGTTCAGCTTATTCTCGGCTTCAAAGATCAGTTTTTTTTTATTAGGTTAATGTAACAGAATTCACAGAAATATCATTTTTTTTAGATTCAAGATTGCCCTAGCGGCCATTTCAGAAACATGAAAATATTTTCCAGGTTTTTGTATTGGCCGTTTTAGTTAACTTTTTTTTCCGCAAGCCTCTATGATGTATAGTTACCCAGGTACAGTACCTCGCACTCTTCGTTGACCACGACGTACATAAGAGTACAAATTGAACCAGACATTTCAGCACCTCATTTTAATAATTTTAGTCGCTTTTGACGAAATTCGAAATAGTATCGTTTGTACTACCACTTTTGTTTTGATATCCAATTTATGAATAATGTTGTATACCAGATTAAAATATATATACAGGGTGAACCGAATTTAATTTGCGTATACAGAGATATCGAAAACCGTAATAGATAGAGTATCGGTTAAATGAGAAATAAGTTTCGTAATTTGTTGGGTAGTACATGAGTATAAAGAAGTTTGGTTTTTTCCGACTAGTTCCGGAGATATTCGACAAAATCCCAAAATGCTCATTTTCGTTTTGTAAGACTAGCGTTGTTATTATAACAGATATCAAAAATTAATCTAAACTTTTTTAAATAAAATTTACTATGTCAACTTTGCTTCAGGACCTCAACAATATTTTTAAATACGGACCTGGATTTTTACATTTTTGTAAGTTCTTATAGCTTAATAATGACATAAAATTCTTGACTATTCTACTACGTTTCGTCTGAAAATCATCATCTTCATGGTTTCTTACTGAAATGAATTAAACTTTTACTTTCTTTGTAGGTTTTGTATAATCTTAATACATGCTATGGCATTCCTAACCATACACTTTCATCTATGACCATCTTTGTAATAGTCTTTAAATCAGTATTTATAAAAATAATGATAATCACAAAATTTAACAGTTCAGAACTTCGTCAACGAATACGAGATGCATTTCAAAAATGACACCCGAAATGGTGGATGCAGCGACATTCAAACATTGTCATTAGGATGATTGAACATATGTATTCAACAGAATGGATTTCATTTTGAGCAACTTTCATAGCTAGGTTTTTAAATAATACTCTAAATTTTGATATTGCTACTACGTTAGGTCAGTCTTAAATATCACATTTTTCATGTATCATTAGATGTAAATAATTAAACTGTTTAAATTTTTTGAGTTATCATGTATTTTTATAAATACTGATTTAAAACTTATTACAACTTTGTATAGTCATTAATGTAAAAAATTTAAATTAGATTAAATTGTATGTTAGGAATGCATAAGCATGTATAAGATTATAACATAAACCTTAAAAGAAATGTAGTAAAAATTTAATTCATTTCAGTAAGAAACCATGAAGATGATGATTTTTCACAGAAAAGTAGTAATAGTCAGAATTTTATATCATTGTATTAAGCTATAAGAACTCTAAAAAAATTGTAGTAAAAATCCAGGTCCGTATTTAAAAAATATTGTTGAGGTGGTCCTGAAAAGACAAAACGTCGTATTGAAATTTTGGTATGGCAAGTTGTAGTAAATTTTATTTAAAAAAGTTTAGATTAATTTTTGATATCTGTTATAATAACAACGCTAGTTTACAAAACGAAAATGAGCATTTTCGATTTTATCGAATATTCCGAACTAGTCGGAAAACCAAACTTCTTTATACTAATGTACTAAACAAATTACGAAACTTATTTTCATTTAACCGATACCTATCTATTACGGTTTTCGATATCTCTGTATAGAAATTAAATTCGTTCACTTGTATCAAGTGAATCTTATCTAATCCGCCAAAATTAAAAAGTACTAGAACTCATCATTCTAAGCAAAAAGTTCATATGTACATGGGTCCGGAAATGCTTCGTTTCCGAGATACAGGTGTCAAAGTTGAAAAAAATCGCGTTTTCTTCAATATCTTTCGACTGTTTCGAAATAGTTTCATGAAATTTCGTATACGGGGTTTTTGGGATGACAAATTCAAATTTGTGGTCCATTTAGTTGTGGTTTCTAGAGGCGCCAGCGCAACCATTTCGACCACTTTAAATCTTTGCAACTTTTTGTGCTACACTGTATGCCATTTTGGACTAAAAATCGATTCTCCTGTCTTTTCTGCTACAAAAGGTATATCTTAGTGAAGTCGCTAGAGCAACCCTTTCCGAGAAAAGACATTAAAAAAGAAAAAATTAATATTAAAAGTATACATGTTGTATGTCTAGGCATTCTAGTATTTAATTATGGATTCTTTATTAAAATTTTATTATCAATGAACGCAAAGAGACAGATAAGTACATAAGTAAACAAGTAAGTTACTTAGTAACAATTAAAAATTCCTATTGATAAACCTGTCAAAAAAATACCCTCCGAAAATGTGTATGCATCATGAGTTTTAAAAGCGTTTTTCTCGGAAAGGGTTGCTCCTAGCGACATCACTAAGATACACCTTTTTTTACAAGAAAAGGTAGGAGAATCGATTTTTCTAGTCCAAAATGGCATACAGTGTAGCAAAAAAAATTGCTACGATTTAAAGGGGTCGAAATCGTTGCCGCTGGCGCCCTCTAGAAACGACAACCAACTGGACCACAAATTTGAATTTGTCATGCCAAAAAAACCCCGTATACGAAATTTCCTGAAACTATTTCGAAACAGTCGAAAGATATTGAAGTAAACGCGATTTTTTTTTTCAACTTTGACACTGCATCTCGAAACGAAGCATTTCCGGACCCATGTACATATAAACTTTTTGCTTAGAATGATGAGTTCTAGCACGCCTTTAATTTTGGCGGATTAGATAAGATTCACCCTGTATACATATATATATATATATATATATATATATATATATATATATATATATATATATATATATATATATATATATATATATATATATATATAGGTATAACTATAATATATTAATATATACGATATAACTTTACCGCAAAAGAAAAATTAAATTGTCGGTAAACAATAAGCAGATCATATTACAAACACCCTAGAGCAACTTATTGTTCAGTATCTCTTTATATGCGCGCCGCAAATGTCTTATCTTTCTTTCGAAAAGCCGCTTATTCTTACATTGGAATATTGTTTCGAATTTCTCAAAAGCGACTAAAATTATAAAGTGAGGTGATGAATTTATTTAACAACTGGTTAAATTTGTACTCCTTGATGTACAAAGACAAAGGAAAAATGGTGCAATGGAGTACAATCGATGCTCTCTCGAATTCCGTCGAGAATGATAAAAAATATTAAAGTGGGTTGCAGGCATTTTTAACCTCTGGTTAAATTTGTACCTCTTAAAATATGAAGAAGAAAAAAGTGGTACAAACCGGTACAAACGAAAACGAAACAGTATCCGCTTCCTGATTTTGAAAATCTCTTTAAATGAAAAAGTTACCCATTTAAAAAAATTTGGAAATTCGGTACAAAGCAACCCTTGAGGTACAAACAAATGGTACAATTAGGTACAAACGATCCTCTCTCGAATACCGTCATGAACGACAAAAAATATTCAAATGGGATACTAACATTTTTTAACCCCTGGTTAAATTTGAACACTTTGAGGTACAAAAGATAAAAAATATGGTACAAACGGGTAGAAACTATTATAAATCAGATGCTATCAGAATAATTTCAGTATTTTAATGTGGGGTGCCAGGTTCATAGAGGTCCTTCGTGTCTCTTACCGTTTTCAAGATCCCCATGCTGTTCATCCTTATCTTGGACACGTTGTATACTGACTTTCAGGAAACAACAAATTCTTTGGACATTTATTTCCTTAATCATTAAACATCTATCACAACAAGTTTGAACTTTGCATAAAAAAATTAAACAGATTGGTTATCACAATCTGAAATTGGTTGTGCTTTACTTTTTCACCAGTGTTAAAAGAACGGCCAGTTAAAGCGGCTAAAATATCCGAAGATGCACAAAATACCAGTGCCAGTGGCGTACACTTTAAATTAAATTTAATCCTCAGACAAAAGCAGACTAAAACCATCCCCGGATTGGGGACCGAGCCGGAATAAAAAGGAAATAGATCACGTATATCATTCCCTTCCCAACCTCCTTCAGCCAAAATCATGGATTCCCAGCATACATACATACATTACGTATAAATGCGTGGTGGGATTAAGGATGGGTGTGGTCAGGATAGGATCGGAAGGAACGGAGTTAAGGGTTCTGAGAGACCGAGCCCTGGCCCACCCACCATGAGTGGGCCTCCCACCAATATAAAGGGGCAAATATTACAAAACAGGAAAAATATACACTCCCCTCAAGCTAACAGCGTCATATTGTATTTTCCTGATCGGGCTAATTTTACCATTTAGAGCTATTTGGGGCTCTTGTACGCGATTTGGAGATTTTTTAGTTTTTTTGAAAAACGGGTCGCTGCCACCTCGTATCAAAGCTAGCAGCGCCGCGCGGAATAAAAAAAACATTGAAATATTGAAGGTACACGGATTTAGACTTCTGAAATTATGATACTCAAAAAAATAAAAAAATGCTCCTTATACAGGAAAACTACCCTTAAATAATAAAATCAAGCAAATTAAAAATAAAGCGCGGATGATTTAGGACTAAATTAGTGCTCTTAATATAAAATTACAAATTGAAAAAACCTCCCATTCCACCCTCTAACAACCCCTTAAAACACTTTTATATAAAAAATCAAATCAAAGTTCTTTAAAATGTCTGTGACTTGTTCCTGCTTTATACTTAATAGAACAGAAATGTCGCATGGTTAAAGTCATCCCCCTTTTTGCAAAAACTACCCCCAAAATACTTATACATTTTTTTACGGTGTCCGAAAAATGTCATCTCATTTTAGTGTCTCACCGATGAAGTCGCGGACACTATTAAATTAGGCCGACGTTTTGAACCCCACCCTCCCCAAATGCACAAACGGATACGCGGGCTAAACTTTCTGAGAATGAATATTTCTAAGGCGGGGAAAATATTCTACGAAGGGGTGGGGAGAGGAGTGAGAAGAAAATTTATTATAATAATGTAGTCATAGTCCAAGATGATTAAACATTATTCGGAAGAATACACATTTTTTCAGCACGCCTTAAAAAACATCCCACTTCCTCTAAATTATGACTTATTGATATCGTCTTCAGCGACTCAACTTTTGTTCCTATAAGTCGTAATAAAGGACATGTGGATTTTCGTCAACGTGTATGCAACGTAGGTACCAAAAACTGATGACTTTCGTGATTCTGTAAAATATTGATCTTGGACGAACCAGGCTTATCAAGAGGTCCAACAGTGGATTTAAGAAATGATGTAATTTTGTTATATTTGTTATTTTCGGATTCATTTAGAGTCTCATGCAAATGTTTGGCCAATAAATGTCTAAAAAAATTTGATAAAACCCACCTGTTATCAAGGTTAGGCACTCTTGAAAGTACTCTTACAGAGAAACATGTTATTTGACAAAATATTTTATTTTCTACAGAGAAGCGCGTGTTAAAAATCACATTATCTAAATAAAAATTTAAAGTAAGCCATCTTGACTTATCTACCTTGTTTTTGGTTCAGTTTTTTACTAACTGCAACACTGATCTGTTCTCTTCCGTATGTTCAAAGCTTACTAATTCGACGCTTGAATCAATATATTTTCCTTCACTGCCACCAAACCTATTACTGCTACCTATGCTCTGGATACTCTGATGTCTACCGCCATTATCGTTCACTTTTATTTTTTTTGTTTCCTTTTACTAAATTTGATTGTTTTTTGCAAAATTCTATTAAGAGGTGAAGAATTTTTTTGTGTCCAATAACAAATTTAAATTTTTCTGGATACTTTGGTATGTCGATCCGTAGTATTTGACAATATCTTCTTCACATATTATGGTCCGAAATTCTTCTCTTGCAAAAATCTCCAGGTCTTCAATATTTTTTTCGTTCATTGTTGCGATTAAGGTTGAAGATTCAAATCCAACAAAGACTAAAAGGTTTTCCATACATTCCGGAATTTGAAAATGTAAAGTATTTGCTGCAATGTGAAATATTTCTAATTCGTTATCATCCCGATTTTCAGCGTTCAGAACTCGTTTCGAAGCTCTTATTGTGTCGTCAGGATCATTAGACATCTGGAATCGTCTGAAAGTAACAAACACGAATGAGATTTAGCGACACTGTCATGATTTTGTTGATACTCGGTTGATACGAAATATGAATTTAGCTCTTTTGACGAATGTCGTCCAACAGCAAAGCAACGAATAAAGGGGAGAAATTGTCATTCGTACTCTAAAGCCGATGACTCACTTGAGGAATTAGGAGAATTTATGATTACCTACTCATTTGAGATGATTTTTGTAAACGTATTGTGGCGAATTATGTATTTTATGAATTTATTATTTGCTTTATATTTTATTTTTTAAGTAAAAATTATTAGACATTACTTACTGATTTACCATAGGTCCGGATACTTGTTTGGCAACGATGTGATTAAAATTCTTCGAACATCTCCTATACGAATCTCCGAAGTAGCACTAAAACCAAAATATTGCTATAGGGTGTCCGGAATACTCGTGAATACCCCTGATGTATGTTTAAATCTCGGTTTAAATTTAAGATCAACGAGTCAAAATCCCTATTCTATGATCATTACGATTGTTATGCGTGACTGTAGCCACCATTAACTACATGCCGCGAACAAGTTAAAGCAACAGCGCATCAAGGCATCAAGGTCTAATACTATATCCGCTCCATATCGTGTCTGTACGAGTCGGTGAGATTTTAAACTTCGTTTTTAATAAAAACCACACAAATCCCAGTCTACTTTATTTATTTATATAAAATCAATTTACAGTTACACTGGTACATCTGTACAGTGCATCCCATTTTGGTTGAGACAGCCAGATATCTCGGTTGTTGTTGAAGATAGAACCTTGCGGTTTCCGCGGTCCCGTGCCACTTTTTTGTGAAACTCCAGATGGCCTGAACGGATTTTGCCTAACTTCTTTCGTTTATAAATTACAGGGTGTTTTTGAAAATCCACACTTTTTGGGTCCCCTCCATATCTAAGAAGTTTCTCAGCGATAATGTCAAATTAAAAACTTGTCCCATAGAGAATTTTACGTAGAATCCAGGGGTGCACTCAATTTTTTTTTCGGGGTATCGTTATGGAGATAAGACTCAAACTTACGATTTTTTCAATGCAACACCCTGTATTTTACTATCTCATTAAATTACTTATTTTTTTTTCCTTCGAAATGATAGATAATATATAAACATGAAGTTTTAAAAAAAAGCTCCAAAATTACTAAAACATTGAATTTTAATAGAGTGCCATGGATTTCAAAGTTTTACTACAGGGATTATTACTTGTGATTTTTTTATAGTAGGTCATGGATGCTACAAACACTGTTGTTGGCTTTTGGAGTATTTGTTTTATCAAGTGACTGTGGAGAAATCAACACATCTGCTGTCATGATTAGAAATTTTGATGCGTTTTATTGTGTTTGTGTTTCGATATTTTGTTAATTTGTGAAATTTTATAATGGCTGAAAGATTTTTTCAGAACAACGAAAAGTATGATATAATACAATGTTTCAATCAATGCCATGAAAATGTTGACGAAGCATTAGAATTATATTTAAACAGGTAAACTAGTAATTTACAATAAGACATTATATGACATATTGTTTTTAAAACGTTAGATATCCAGAGAGGCGTCAACCTAGTCAAGCAACGATATTTCGACTAAAGAATAATCTACTAAATTATGGTGCGTATTCTAAACCACGACCCAAGACGTATAACAAGGAAAATAATGAAGTGGATGAAATAAATGTCTTAGCCAGCGTCCGTGTCTCTCCTCAGACTTCTTGTACGAAGTTAGAAAATGACACTGGCGTTCCTCGATCACGGGTGCAAAGGATTAAAAAAAAAGACAAATTGAAACCCTACAAAGTGAATATTGTCCAGCATTTATACCCTGGTGATGCAGCGAGGCGTGTGAATTTCTGTAATTGGTTTCTGAACCAAACTCGAAGGGACAATAATTTTGCGAGTAAGTCATATGGTCAGACGAAGCCCATATAAGCAGTGCCGGTTTATTTAACAGGCAGAATACAAGGCACTGGCATGATGAAAACCAACACCTAATTTTTGAGCAACAACAACAGGGTCGATTTGGTTTTAATGTAGCCTGTTTCTTATTGGGGACATCAATAAAATACCGCATTTTTGAAGGGGCTCTCAACGCGAATAGGTACTTGGCAATTTTAGAAGAAGTAATACCAGAATTCCTGGAGAATGTTCCCCTCGCCTATCTTAATGCCATTTACTTCCAACAAGACGGTGCCCCTGCCCACAAGTCGAGGTTGATTGTGCCGTTTTTAGAAGAAACTTTCCAGGACCATTGGATTGGAACAAATGGACCCATTAGGTGGCCTGCAAGGTCACCTGATTTGTCAGTGTTGGACTTTTTTTTTTGTGGGGTTTTTGAAAAATAAAATATACGGTAAGAGGCACAGTAATATTGAAGAACTTCGTGCAACAACAGAGGCAGTTTTCCAGAATTTACAAAATCGTCCTTTCATAATTTTAAATGCATTAAGACGTATTAAGAAATTGTGTCAATTGTGTGTTAGGGAAAATGGACATCAATTTGAACAATTCAATGAATAAGTTACCGAATAATTTCGAAATGAAATAGTATGAGTAAATATTTAATTAGTTGCTTATTCTACATTATGAACTTTTTATTACTATTTATTTGTTGCTATTGGTTACCTACGTTTTGTGTTTTGTTAGTGAATTAGTGTTAGTATTGTTCTTGTTCCTTTCATGGAAAAATCACAAGTAGTATTTCTTCAATTTGAACTTTTTTGTATGAAAAATCCATAGCCTACTATTAAAAATCAATGTTTTAGTGATTTTGGAGCATTTTTGAAGAATTTATGTTTATATATTATATATCATTTCGAAGGAAAAAAAATAAGTAATTTAATGCGATAATAAAATATAGGGTGTTCCATTGAAAAAATCATAAGTTTGAGTCGTATCTCCATAACCATACCCCGAAAAAAAAATTAAGTGCGTCACTGAATTCTACATAAAATTCTCAATGGGATAAGTTTTCAATTTGACATTATCGCTGAGAAACTTCGTAGATATGGAGAGGGTCCAAAAAGTGTGAATTTTCAAAAACGCCCTGTTAACTTATGAACGAAATCCGTTCAGGACATCTGGAGTTTCACAAAAAAGTGGCACAGGACCGCGAAAACCGCAAGGTTCTATCTTCAACAACAACCGAGATACTTGGCTGTCTCAACCACTGTACATCTATTACCAATTACAAATTGTCTGTATAAGTAGTAATAACAAATTTAACGCTAAATTATTATACAGGGTGTCCGGTGAGGAACTGTACAAACTGAAATGGTATGTTCCTTGGGTCAATTTAAGTAAAAAAAGTCCCATAAACATAGGTCTGATTCGCAAGTGCGAATACAAGCGTTTAAAGTTTATAAAAGATCACACATTATTGAAAATTAATTTTTATTGAAAACAGAAAATGGAACTACTAAACACATTTTAAACAAAGAAACATAAAAAATCACTTCAAATGTTCAAAATGACGTCCTTCGGCATTAATACAAAGACGGCTGCGATGTAAAATGGACAGAGTAGCCGCTCGAAGTACCTGGTGGTTGTTCCGTATTTGTTAACACGCATCCCGAATATGCTGTATTAGTGCATCTCTGGTATTAACTTTCACCTCGTATACTAAACTTTTCAAATGACCCCACAAATAATAATCCAGAGGTGAGAGATCGGGCGATCTCGGTGGCCAAGCATGCGGACCTCCACGCCCAATCCACCTATTAGGGTAAGCAACATTTAGATATTCTGTCACCTGTCGACTAAAATGGGGAGGAGCCCCATCTTGTTGAAGAAACATTTGTTGTCTTGTTAGTAAAGGTACTTCTTCCAAAAGCGGTAGCAATTCATTCCGAAAAAAGTTAGCATATGCTTCTCCTGTAAGACGTTCCTCAAACAAAAAAAGGTCCAATAAGTTGATCGTCAATCATACCACACCATACATTAACAGAAAATCTGCGCTGAAAGTTAGCTTCTCTTGTACCATGTGGATTTTCATCTCACCACAAATGAGAATTGCGTGTATTGTTCACTCCATCTCTAGTAAATTGCGCCTCGTCACTAAATAAAATGAATGGAACTAGTTGTGGATTTTCTTGTAGCCACTGGCAGAAATTCAACCGCAAAGCAAAATCTCCAGGTTCAAGGTGCTGAACGTTTTGTGTATGATAGGGATACAAAAGCCCATCATGTAATGTTTGCCATACTGACATACGGGGGACTCCCGTTCGAGAAGAAATTCTTCTAACACTCAACCCTGGACTTCGATCAACCATCTGTAGAATGTTTTCTTGCTCATTCACATTTAACTCCACAGGACGATCAGATCTTATTGAAACTGATGGAAATGAACCATGAGTTCGAACGTGTTGAAACACAGAAGAAAAGGTTTGGTGATTTGGAATCCTCCTGTTGGGAAATCTTCGTTCATATTCCCTAACGGCAGCTCTCGCATTTCCATCACAAAATCCATAAATGTAAATGATGTCAGCATACTCTTCGTTAGAAAATTGAAAAGGCATTTTAAATTTAAATTACACTTAATTTACTACAATCCACTTTGTCATTATTAGAACACAAACGAATAAATGACAGATTGTTTCGGTTTTGTTTTTCCAGTTGACTAATAATAATTACTTTTGAAAAAATATGTGATCATTTATAAACTTTAAACGCTTGTATCTGGGTAACTATTGCGAATCAGACCTATGTTTATGGGACTTTTTTTACTTAAATTGACCCAAGGAAAATACCATTTCAGTTTGTACAGTTCCTCACCGGACACCCTGTATTACAATGTATTAAGTTTCCTTTTTGATAACATTTCTGCAGACTGAGATTGAGTTTGTATAACTTTAATCCACCGTTAAAAACCCAAACGAGATGAGTATTCTAATAAAGGCAAGTTATAAATCATTAATTTTTAACAGACCTTTGCCACTGCATAAAAAAAATATACTGTGCCTTTGCAGTAGCAAGACGATGCAAAACACAAACCACTTTGAACGTGGTTTTTGCACTATTCTAATAAGTAGTTATTCGCTCACACTTATTACACACTATTTCCACTCTTTTTTTATTAAAATATAGTTAGTTTTACCCTATTAAAACACAAAATACGAGCTACACGTATAACTCTGCCATTTGCAAATCCGACAACCATGCAACGTTGTCGTTTTTACTTGTTCGCGGCTTATAGTTAAAGGTGGCTGTGACGTGACTATCGAAATAACTACTCATAACTTGAACCAAAAACGTTTCTATACATGGTAAAATATAGTTTAAAATCGGTTTAAAAGTTGCTCTTACCTTTTCTATATCGCCCACACTATTACTAACTTATTATCACTTATTATAAACGTGATTTAACATTAGAATCATACTCTTGCATTCAGAAGCCGGTGATTCTGTTCACTGTTGTGTGCATCTGTAAACGCGAGACCCGCTGTGTTGCCAAAAGAACCAATTTATCGTATTTCATTACGAATCACATGCAGACTGCGCATGATATCAATGGATTACAAAAAGCTTGTACACTGATTTCAGACCACGGTTTGCCCCTCGAATGTATATTTAGTCAGGAAACAAGATGGTCTAAGTCGGGTTCTTAAACTATTACCTAACCATTCATCTCCTGTATCGATCATCATGGCTGGCTAGGTTCTTATCCAGATATTTGGCCAGGGCCGTAGCCAGGGGGGGAGTTTACGGTGTTCCAGCACCCCCCGAAATGAGAAGCAAAAATTAGGTTGCTCACCGTATATCCTCAAAAAAGTTACGGTACCCGTTTGTAAGCTATAACACCTCCAAGAAACTGTAACCAGTCTAATTTTCAGATGACGATAGAGTAACTATCAAGGAAAATTATTACAATCACATAAACGGTGACAGTTTAGAAGCTGAAATTAGTCTTTGGCAGAATAAGTGGAAATCATATCCCTTAGACGATACGCCAAAAAATGCTATTGATATACTAAATAATTGTAACAATGCAATCTTCCCAAGTGTGTTCTTTCTCATTAAAGTCTTAGCGACTCTACCAGTAACTACAGCTACACCAAAACGATGTTTTTCATCACTAAGAAGATTAAAAAGCTTTACTTACGGAATTCAACTGGCCAAAATCGTTTAAATGGTCTAGCACTTATGAGAATTCACAGGAACATTACCATAGAAAATCAATGTGTTTTAGAAATATTTTCAAATGAATCAAGAAGGTTTGATTTTGCAATATAATAGTATATTATGTTATTAGGAGTAAAGGTGATAGTTCATGTGGCGAAGCTGAATATTTATTTAATAATTATTCAACTGAGTCACGTAAACTCACTTTTACTCTGAATAACATATACTAAGTATTTTATCTGCAAACGTAATCAGATAAATTAAAGATAATTGGTAAGGATCGAAAGAAAAGAGCAGGTAAAAGAATAAAATAATCAGAACGTTTTGCAAGTAATGAAATCATGACAACGCTTATTAAATAAGCAAATTGGTAAGGGTAAAAATGGCTAGACGTAAAAGTGAAACTTTTACTCCATGTCCGAGAAGTGAAACCTTTACCTGTGACATTTAGTCTTAAAAGTGTCACTTTTGTGACGTTTGCGGATAAATCATATTCTGTGTTCATGTACTATAATCGCTTTCTACTGTTTGTTTTTCAAATGTTTCGCAAATGAATTATTTGCATTTGGAAGTAAGTATGTCATGTCTTATTGTATTTTGTACAATAAATAAATAAATTTCTGTACAGTTTGTTATTAAAATTAAAATCAGAGTTAGTGGTTTTTTAAGTTGGAAACCAGTAATACCATTGTTACATTTTCGAATATTTATGTTGTCAGTTTGGCTGAAAAAGAATATTCGACACTAAACACCTCCCGAAAAAAAACTTGGGCTACGGCCGTGTATTTGGCTACGGTTATTCCACCTTGACGTTTGTGATGACACAGCCGTTCCCATGACTTGATAATAATAATTTTAATGTGACCTAGCAATTACGATTTGTATTTGTTTATGGATCTATGAGGTGAACCGATTACTTATTTTCTGATAATTTAAAGCTTGCGGTACTGTGAGTAAAAAATTATATAATATTCTTGAGTTATAACTATGACTTTGATATTATTTGTTTCAAGTAAACTAATTTAACTTTTTTTTTCATTAATTTATTAATGAAAATGATAACTTGGTTACAAGAACGAGGGATTGTACATGATGAATCCCAAACAAAAGAGAAGCTGTATGATTTAATAAAATGTAATAAACCGAGCTATTCAATTGATGCTATATTTGCCAAACATGGTCACTCTGTCTGTCGACTACCTCCATACTACCCGGAGCTAAATCCAATAGAAAAAATTTGGGCCATTGTAAAAGCTTGGGTGGCATCGAGAAACACAACTTTTAAATTAGCCGATATTGAAAAAATAACTCGTGAAAAGTGTTCGATGGATTTGGAGAGCCACTGACAAGAAGTGTGCCGTCATGTTAAAGAAATTGAAGAGGAATACATTAATAAAGATCATATTATGGATGTCGTTTGTGAGGAATTGATTATACGTAGGAGTTGAGACTCGTCGGACGAATCTGATTTTATATCAGATTATGATAACGAAGAAATAAGTGTAGAGTAATTGTGTAATATTTTGTTGTATTTATATTGTTAATTTCACATTGCACATGTGTTGTTCATGTTCTTAGACATGTTTCTAAGGCACTTTAACTTCTTAAGCACTTTTTAAACACTTAGTCTATGATCTACCAACATAACGTCTTCGTACCATAACCCTTTTTATAGTTCGCATAGTTTTATGCATTGTACCAATTATTATACATGTTCTACGCATTAGGATTATTCTACTTCATGTAATCAATATCTGTTGTGTGTTTAATTGATTAATTATATTGATTTATATGTGAAATTTCTTATTTATCTTTAACACACTAATATGTATCGTGTTGACCTTTTTAACATGCTACTGCCATAGCTCAATGCTTTTATGAATACAACATCATTGTGCAAACCCCATAAAACCTGTTTTGTTGTATAAAAACCATCTGTTTATATTCGTATATTATATTTTCCTCATAACAAATTATATAACTTCTTCAACTTTATTTGAACTTGCATACTATCTAATATTTGAATTCGATAAAACTGTACCCCCTCTATTATACCTATTGATAACCATTGCAGTATAAAACTGTTTAGACAAGAATTATTTACCCTTAGAACTGTGGTTAATAATTAAAATGCGAATTACAACATTTCCGAGTTATTAACTAAAAAATGTTCAAAACGTAACTTTAACTTTTCTTAAAAAAACTAATACTTTCCAGTTGAATAGTACACGGTCACGTGATTGTTTCGCGCAGCTTGGTGTCTTCGTATTTGGCGTTTAGTCTAATAGAAAAGTCTCTCATTTGTAGAAAAAATTAAAAAAAAAAATACAAAAGTTACGTTTTGATCTGATTGCTCATTTGAACGTAGCTTTTAATTTTGATCAAGTTTTTTTAATACCAATTTTCGATATTGTCAAAAATAAAGGTACTTTACTGCTAAGCAAAATTCATATTTTTTGACCTACCTCGTATACGGAAGATAAAAATGGATATCTTCCATTTTAGGTTTTGAACCATGCAGACTTTTTATGAAGTATGCCTTTTTTTCGTAAAGTTAATGATAAAAAAGTTTTCCATTTGCTGCCAACTTAAGTAGATACACTCTATATTCGTAACTTGAATAGTTCTTCAAACATACAGAAAGCATACAAAATTATTTCGCCTCTAAAATACTAATTTTTTTCTGAAAAATTAGTAATTAGAAATAATATTACTATTATTAATTCGAAAAAAAAATTAGAAATTTTGTTAAAGAAATAGCAATTTATGGCGATATCGTTAACAAAATT
This sequence comes from Vesta saturnalis, assembly GCA_036346205.1. Classification (NCBI taxonomy): domain Eukaryota; kingdom Metazoa; phylum Arthropoda; class Insecta; order Coleoptera; family Lampyridae; genus Vesta; species Vesta saturnalis. The sequence goes on along the minus strand of JARFJB010001884.1, from coordinate 4,038,639 downwards.
ACGATATGTGCGAAAGTGTTCGGCTTAAACTATAAGGGGCTAGTGGTGGCTAGTCCTTTATAACTTTATTTGGTTAAAAGGTTAGAGATGGAGAAAATTATAAATTTTCATTAATTCAGAAAGTTATGATTTTAATCTCATTTCCCAAAATTGGCATTCTTTTTGTCAATGAATAAAACAGTACTCATTATTAAGTACTCGTAGCAAAAAAATAGGTATTTTTCTAATGTTGACATAGGAATAGTTCCCATAAAACATAACCATAATTCCTATATAGCATCATAGCAAGTGGAAATTTTGGTTTGACATAGGAATTAGGATGTGGCTATTGGCCCTTTCCCATATCCCAGTAAAGCTATACCCGTGCTCACTCGTGATCCATGCCACAACATAATTATTAATTTTTCCGAAAACTTAGTAAAATTGTTTCTTCTAATTACTAATTGAAGAAGTGGATTGGAACCTTCGGAACACTAACACTACCCACACTCCAAGCCCGAACCGATTTTTATACACTCAGCGCGAGTTTTAACAACTATGTTGCCATATTCACAAAAAGATTAAAACTTGAGTGTTCTTAGCTTTTCTAGTAATTACTAATTATTCAGAAAAATTAGTAATATTTCTTCTAATTACTAGTCTTCCAGAACAAATTAGGTATTTTTTCATAACAATTAATTTTTTTTTGAAAAAATTAAATATCTTTAGATCCTAAATATTCATTTTTCAGAATAATTAGTAATAAGAAATAAAATATTAGGTACTAATATTTGTGAAAAATTCATAATTATTGTAAAAAATATTACCTTTCCTAAAAAATAATAATTGGAAAAGGTTGTTGCTATAAAAATTAGTAATTAGAAAAATAGTTTAATTTTTTGACAAATTCGTAATTAAACAAAAATCTAATTTTTCTGAAAATTTAATTATAAAATAAACTGAAAATGTACCAATTTTTCTAAAGAATTAGCAATAAACCTATCCAACAGACACAAAACATAAATAAAGATGTTTATTTAGTTATTTATTTACGGGACTAACCCATTAAAATACATAAAAACAATATTAAAGTGTGTCTACTTAAGTTGGCAGCATATGGTAAACTTTTTTATTATTAACTTTACGAAAAAAGTCATTCTCCATAAAAAGTTCTGCGTGGTCTGAAATCATCAAATATCAAATGTTTTCAGCCTTATACGAGGTATGTCAAAAGATATGAATTGTGTTCAGGAGTATAGTACCTTTAATTTTGATAATATCGAAAATTGGTATGGGAAAAAGTTGATCAGAATTTTTTTTCGTAAAATTGATAAAAAAGTTTTTCCTGTGTAAGATTGTGTCGAAAAAAATTTAAAAAATGCAAAATTTACTTTTTGATGTGATTGCATATTTGAACGTAATTTTTAATTCTGATCAACTTTTTTAATACCAATTTTCGATATTGTCAAAAATAAAGGTACTTTACTCTTGAGCAAAACCCATATTTTTTGACGTACCTCGTATACGGCTGACAAAAATAGATATCTGATGATTTCATTTTAGGTTTTAGATTACGCAGAACTTTTTATGGAGAATGACTTTTTTTCGTAAAGTTAATAATAAAAAAGTTTGCCATATGCTGCCAACTTAAGTAGACACACAGTATAAAAAGACCAACAAAAATCTATTCACACAAGAAAAATATAATAAAAATGACAAAACAATAATAATATACATATAACGAATTAAATACTATTCCTAATTAATTTCGATAATACTTCAAAAGTTATGTAAAAGTTTACATAACTTTTGAGCTAGACTGGAATGTTCATTTCCCAAACGCAGTGGACGTGAAATATAGGAAAGATAACCTAGTTGATTCTGTAAAAAGGAACACTGAAAAGTGTAATACGTGGAGAAACATACAAATTAACTTGAGATGACAGGTACGGGCACAAAACACGAGAACCAACAATACTATATAAAAGTTTAAAATTTTTCAATGTGAGGACAAGAACCCCTAAAACACGTATCAAAGTTTCAGCGGTAGTTTCTACTTATAAAAAAAAAAACTGTATTGAAGAATAACAATAGGTGGGTTCAAAAAAAAAAGGCCACGTATTTCATTCCCTCCCCAAGGGGGAGGGCAAGCTGCTCGAGCTTTCCGAGCTACAATCATGGATTCCCAGCATACATACATACATTACGTATTTATGCATGGTGGGATTAAGGATGGGTGTGGTCAGGATAGGATCGGAAGGAGCGGAGTTAGGGTTCTGAGGGGGAAAATACTACCCCAGCAATCGCCTAAGTAGCCACACATTGTGTGCATATACGCAGTGACCATGCCGCCACAAGTGTATGAGGAAAACCCCCTGAAAAAACCTCATACAAGGTAGACGGTAACGGGAATCGAACCTATTACCTCCCGAATGCTAAGTAGGTCGTGTCGCCACTAGTCTACCAGATGGGTTCAATTGTTTATCATTATGGAAATATTTTAGACCGTCAGGGGTGGTTTCTATTAGTGTTTTATCGATGTACAAAGATTGGTTTTAATCGATGATTGCCTGATTCCTATTATGAAACTGTTTTAGCACATGGGTAAACACAAAAATATGATAAGATAAGATAAACGTTTATTACATCTTATAGGCAAACATAATAAACAGTACACATGCAAGATAATAAAAATAAATGAATAAAATAAAAATCATTTCTCAACTATCTAGCTACTTCAGAATCTTATAGATGTACAAAATTTAGTTTCAATCGGTGATAGACTACTAGACTCTTATTAAGGAAATATTTAAGCACATCGGGAGTAGTTTCTACCCCTAAAAAGCGCATCAGGAAAAAAAAGTTTAATTTCAATAGGTGACATTTGGGTACTGTTACTTATCAATCAAATGTGGTGTGTGCATCATCCCACCATATTTCATGAAAAATCGTGGGCGATAGCCAGCTATTTTTTTTAAAATAGCTTTTATTCATTATATTGCCAACGACTATAACTATACCAGGAACATAGAGTGCGGCATCGTTGATTCACACCGATTATTCAACGACTTCAATCATTTTGCTGCGTTCAAGCATTAAGAGCCGCACTTACTAGAATATGCTGCCAGACATGAATTATTCGGTTATTGAAATTAATGGCAAGTTATGTTAAGAGTATTAACAGGTTTTCTATAATATTTGTTTTTGATCGGCTCAAGGTCTATACGATTTTGGCAGAATTCTTAATTCGCAATCTGCTGGTCCATGACTTATTTATTTTACAGTAAATATAATAAACATTAACCTAATTTTTCAATTTTTCATCTTATATGTTTTTCTCTGTCATAACGGTTGAGTTTAGAAAAAAGGTTTTTATTTTATTTTAATACAAAAAAGATAAGTATTTTATTATGAGTGTTAATGGTGAAAGTTTACATTTTCATATTTTATATCTGGTTCAAATTATAAGTATCAGTTACCGAACACCCTTACAAGGTGGCCTATGGAGGTTTTGAGTAATAATACAGACACACAAAAGGCTCGAATTGATCGAACATGGAAGGGGGCATTTTTTCCACCTACAACACTTTAGCCCTAGAGCAGTGGGCTAAACAATTTCTGACATTTAAATAGATCGGGAATCCCCCGCCCATAGCTTGAAAGCGCGGTTTGAAGTTTTTAAAATTTGATGAACTGCAACAAACAAAATACACCCACGTCCCACACAAAATTAATAAAAATTAAAAAACACCGAACGCGTTTCTATATTTCGGAAAATGTCCAGCAGGAGTCAAAATTTCGATTGCTACGCTATCATCATTAGCGGTCGACTAGGGCGGACTAAAGAAAATTTCTAACATATATACCATCAGCGAGTAACGCTTCGTTGCTAATCTGGTGAAAGTGTAAGTGAAAGTTATGAAAGTTTAATGAGTTCAGAGTAGCCTAAAGGTCCTTGATCATCATTATTCATTAGAATTTGTTTGTTTTTGAAGATCTCTAAACTTTCATAACAATCAAGTTCGTGCTAATTACTAACATGTTTGATTAATGATACCTCATCTACTACATGATTTTTATCAAACATATGTAGGGCTACGGCAGACTTGTCCCAACATTTATATTTTCTATGAGCTAAATGTTCTTTAAAGCGAATTTGATAGGTCGTTTAGTTTGCCCCATATATATTTGTTCACAATTTTTACAATTAATCTTATAAATTCCTATCCTGATTATCCATTTTATCTTTTGGATTGCCTAAAAGAGTTTGCAAACTATTATCTGAAGCAGTGACTGTTTTCAAATTAATTTTGGAAAAGATTTTAGGTAGACCTTTTGTATGAGCAGGACAGTTTGGTAACTTTACATGCTTTATTTCTATTCGTTCTCTAGCGTTACCTAATGTAGTTACGTTCTTAACCCTCATCCTATGTGTTTGTTTCCTAACTATATTCATAACCACTTCATCTGAAAACCCATTGTATGCAGAGCAATTCCTTTAATAGTGCGCAATTATTTATTATAATTTGTCTACAGTGATTTGAGTTATTGGTTATGAATCTTTTAGTGCTAGTTTCCTTACGATAAATATCTATATCTAGTTTACTACCATTTCTTGTTACCAGAGTATCAAGGAACGGAGACTGTCATTTGCCATTATCTCATAGGTAAATTTGATTGTCGGAAATTTAGAATTTAAAGTTTCTACAAAGTTCTCAACGCTACAAATTTTAGTATTAAGGATGGCAAACACATCATCCACATATCTAATCCAAACTCAAGGAAAATAAGGCAAATCGCGTTTTAAGTCTGTCTCAAATTTACCCATGAATAGATTGGTTATAAACGGAGATAAGCTATTGCCCATTGTAGTACCATGTTCTTGCTGGAAAAATTGATGGTTAATTTTGAAAAAGGTGTGTTTTATACACAGATCTGTTAATTTAAGAAAATCTTCTACTTCTCTATCGTCCAAATGGTTTTGTTTTAAAACATCTTCTAAATAAACTATGGTTTGATCTATTGGAACGCTCGGAAACAGTGAACAAACGTCGAATGAGACTAAAATTTTATTTTCTGTAAGTTCAATGTTTTTAATTTTATCAATAAATTCATACGAATTTGCCACACTGAGGTTATGAAATTTACTAGATAACCATTTGGACAGTAGATAAGTAGATGAATTAATACCAGAAACAATGGGTCGCATAGCATTACCTGATTTATGTATCTTCGGCAAGCAATACATTCTAGGTAGCACCGGATTGGATACCGTTAGTCGAAACCTAAGAGAGTCATCCACAACTCTTTTACATGCTAATAAAACCTTCCTAGTTGAAGTAATCGTTTTAGGAAGAGGATCTTTGGTAATTACTGAATAAGATCCTGAACTTAAGAGTTCTTTGACTGAAGCAAAATAATTCTCTTGTTTAAAATGACTACTTGATTGCCTTTATCTGCTTTGAGGTAAAAACAATTTTTACTTTTGAGATCTTTAACAATCCGAAGTTCTGAATGATTTAAATTAAATTTTGACTCCTGCTGGACATTTTCCGAAATTTGAATTTTACTGGCTTGTCTAACGTACTTTTTGCAATTTTCATCCAAAAATTTAATCGAACTTTCTATGTCTACTATGATTTTATCCAACGGAGATTTGTTAAAATTAAGATTATATTTCGAACCTTGATTTAACAAATCTATTTCTTTTTTGTTAAAAGTCTATTTGTTAATAACTATATTTTCGTTTGTGGCATTACCATTCTGCTTGTCTTGTATGTTGGATCTACATAATTTTGACAATTTCTTCTGATGTATAAATTTTTTAGCAACAACTTTATGATCAATGACCTCATCCAAGTGATGCAAAAAAGTAATCCACTCATCAAATTCATTAGCATTTAAACCTGTTACCAGATTTAAATGTAAGTCATAAGCCTCTAATTCTAACTTCGTTAGTTTTGAATAATGACATTTAATTTCTAAATCTAACCATTTCCGCTTGGCAAATTCAAGCATATGAATTTGAATTACTAGCAACATTAATAAAATTTGGAAAAACATCTAACCTACGGCAATCTTTTAGAAATTTTATGTCAACATTAATTCAAAATATTTTAGTCTTAATTTTAAAATACCTGTTCCTCAACTTTGACCGGGAAGCCATTTCACTTGAAAAATCTGGAACACTGGAACTGTGGCAGGATCTGTAACAAACAAAATACACCCACGTACCACACAAAATTAAAAAAAATAATAATTAAAAAACACCGAACGCGTTTCTATATTTCGGAAAATGTCCAGCAGGAGTCAAAATTTAATTTAAATCATTCAGAACTTCGAATTGTTAAAGATCTCAAAAGTAAAAATTGTTTTTACCTCAAAGCAGATAAAGGCAACCAAGTAGTCATTTTAAACAAAGAGGATTATTTTGCTTCAGTCAAAGAACTCTTAAGTTCAGGACCTTATTCAGTAATTACCAAAGATCCTCTTCCTAAAATGATTACTTCAACTAGGAATGTTTTATTAGCATATAAAAGAGTTGTGGATGACTCTTTTAGGTTTCGACTAACGGTATCAAATCTGGTGCTACCTAGAATGTATTGCTTGCCTAAGATTCATAAACCAGGTAATGCTATGCAGCCCATTGTTTCTGGTATTAATTCACCTACTTATCTGCTGTCCAAATGGTTATCTAGTAAATTTCATAACCTCTCCTACCAACAGCCCAACTTCAGTGTGGCAAATTCGTATGAATTTATGTATAAAATTAAAAACATTGAACTTACAGCAAATGAAATTTTGGTCTCATTCGACGTTTGTTCACTGTTTCCGAGCGTTCCAATAGATCAAACCTTAGTTTATTTGGAAGATGTTTTAAAACAAAACCATTTGGACGATAGAGAAGTAGAAGATTTTCTTAAATTAACAGATTTGTGTATGAAACAAACCTTTTTCAAAATTAATGCTAAAATTTGTAGCGTTGAGAACTTTTTAGAATCTTTAAATTCTAAATTTCCGACAATCAAATTTACCTATGAGATAGAGGGAAATGGCAGTTTCCCGTTCCTTGATATTCTGGTAACAAGAAACGGTAGTAAACTAGACATAGATATTTATAGTAAGGAAACTAACACTAAAAGATTCATAACTAATGACTCAAATCACTGTAGACAGCATAAACTCGCGGCTTTTAACTTTTTGGTTCATAGATTAATTAATTTTCCTCTTTCAGTTTAAAACTATAATAAATAATTGCGCACTATTAAAGGTGCTGCATACAATGGGTTTTCAGATGAAGTGGTTATGAATATAGTTAGGAAACAAACACATAAAATGAGGGTTAAGAACGTCACTACATTAGGTAACGCTAGAGAACGAATAGAAACAAAGTATGTAAAGTTACCAAACCATCCTGCTTATACAAAAGGTCTACCTAAAATCTTTTCTAAAATTAATTTGAAAACAGTCACTACTTCAGATAATAGTGTGCAAACTCTTTTAGGCAATCCAAAAGATAAAGTGGATAAGCAGGATAGGTCGGGAATTTATAAGATTAATTGTAAAAATTGTGAACAAATATATGTGGGGCAAACTAAACGACCTACCAAAATTCGCTTTAAAGAACATTTAGCTCATATAAAATACAAACGTTGGGACAACTCTGCCGTAGCCCTACACATGTTTCATAAAAATCATGTGGTAGATGAGGTATCATTAATCAAACATGTTAGTAATAAGCACGAAGTTGATTGTTATGAAAGTTTAGAGATCTTCAGAAACAAACAAATTCTAATGAATAATGATGATATCAAGGACCTGTAGGCTACTCTGAACTCATTAAACTTTCATAACTTTCACTTTCACCAGATTAGCAACGAAGCGTTACTCGCTGATGGTATATATGTTAGAAATTTTCTTTAGTCCGCCCTAGTCGACCGCTGGTGATGATAGCGTCGCTATCGAAAAGCGTTCGGTGTTTTTTAATTTTTTTAAATTTTGTGTGGTACGTGAGTGTATTTTGTTTGTTACAGATCCTGCCACAGTTCCAGTGTTCCAGATTTTTCATTTGATGAACTGTTAAAAGTGCTTTTTATTTTCTCTCAAATAGATTTTTCCACTACTGCACTCGAAGAATTACAAGTGAATGTCGTTAAATTGTCTCAGATTTCTCTGGAGTGTTCGAGAATGTATTCAGCAAAATCTATATCATTTCATGGAAATTGGAGATGCTAATTTAAGTATTTTAAGATAAGAGTAAAGTAAACAAATCTAATCGAAACTTAATATGACTCAACAGTTAAGAGATTTTCACGAATTCAACAAAGACTCAATTCAAATGCAAAGGGTCGATCACTCTAATGTTCAAGATGTTAACTGTAGAAACCCTTACTCGATGAAACTGCATAGTAGACTAGAAACTATGCCTTTTCATTTCTAGTTGCTAATGTTCAAGAGTAAAAGTCATGATGCCGCAAGTAGGAAAATAACGCCCCATTTAAACTATAATCGATTTTTTATGGACCACCTTGTGTAAGTATTATCAGACCATAATTAAAAATATTTTATGTTTAAATCTAAGAATTTATTTATAATAGATACAAAACAAACTAAATAAATAAATAACTCTTGATATTCAGAATAAAAATATTTACAAGATTTATAAGGACTCAGAACTATAGAAACAAACGGTATAAACGCTAGCAAGGACCGAGGTAGGTGCAAAATGTTGTTTAAAATCGAATGGGGCCATTACAATATAGAAATGCTAGTACAGTGATCTAAAAATAGACATCCTGTGTTGCCAAGTTGACGGACACAGGGTAATCAAAGTAATGACAGTTGAATATACATTGTCAATATACGCGTCTCGGCCGCTGCCAAATTCTGTCAAATAGCTTATTTAGCATCCCTGGGCCCCCTAAATAAATTTAACGTGTTGGAAATCGGGCGTCCGTATACTAGACGTCGCATTTCACAATGTAATGTAATTTCACAATGTATGGACGCCGCATTGATGGTGGGATGTGCATGCACACACACATTATATATATATATATATATATATATATATATATATATATATATATATAGTGTATGTAGGTTGAAGGTAAAAATGGCTGAAATTAGTGAAGGATGAAGCTTCGTTGTGAAATTTATCTTAATTTTTCGCCTTCAAATGCAGGCAAACTTGTAGACATGGTTGGTGTTAGGATTGCCTAATTATATATTAAAAATTTAGAAACATAAAGTGGTCGATAATATAGATTTTTAATTAATTGTTAACTATTTGACAGATACAGAGGTTAGAAGTGTTTTTAAGGTGTGTTTTAACAGTTCATTATTTTTTGTTTAAGACGTTATTTTGCTAAGGTTAGTGATTTTTAGCAATAAGTGAAGCTTCAGTAAATGTTTATTTATATTTTTAAGCAAGTGTCAAAGCCATAACTTGAAATATTAATTTGAAATGTTGCTATTGAAATGTGCGTGTTATTTGTTAAATGGGTAAGTCAAAAGATCTAGCAAAAGAGAAAAGGGCTGCTATTGCAGCTTCGTTAAGCAATACGAAATACAGCCAAAGGGATATTGCCTCAAGGTGTGGAGTGTCACAGTTCTCAGTACGCCGGATCCATCAAAATATGAATGCCAATCAGTCTACCGATGGTAATCGGAAAGGAAGGTGTGGCAGAAAAAAGGGGTGACAGCTAGAGGAAGAAGAACCCTTAGAAATATTGTGCTAGATTGTCGAAGGGGAAGTGCTAGTACAATAAAAAAAAATTGAGGAAGCTGGGTGCACTGTATACATTTCTACAGTGAGGCGAAATCTGTCCGACCTGGGTTTCAAATGTCGCAGGCCAATTAAGAAGCCAAGATTAACATCAGCCATGGTTCAAAAAAGGTTGACTTGGGCAAATGCCCATAAACACTTGATCATTGATCACTGGCGCATAGTAGATTGAATTAAATCTCTTCACTTTTCCTTTTATTTACATACTTTTTCCCTATTACAGACATGCTTCAGCAATGAGTCAACCTTTCACATTCTGGATGACAAGTCACAGTTTGTCCGGCGTAGGCCAGATGAAAAATTTAACAGCGATTGTGTTATAAAAACTGTTAAGCATCCCATATCAGTCATGATATGGTCGGTGATCAGTGGCAAAGGTCTTGGTCGCCTGCATGTTGTTGAGGGAACGATGCGACAAGACCAGTACCGGGGAGTTTTAGAAAGCAAACTTCTTCCCCAGTTGCAGGAATGGTTTTGCAATGACAGGAAGGTGTTTATGCATGATGGGGCACCTTGCCACATGACCAAATCAATACAAAATTTTTTGGATGACGTCAGATTCCAATTCAACCATGGCCAGGCAACTCACCCGATATGAACTCAATCGAGAATGTTTGAGAATTTTTAAAAAGGGAGCTGGCTAAAGAAAAGATATCTACCAAGGTTCAGCTAATAGAGAGAATAATTTACCATTGCAACCACAATGAGAACTTAAAAAAAAATCGCCCTAAATTGCATAGATAGTACGCCAAGGAGGGTGGAGGCACTAGTTAAAGCCAGAGGCAGTTTAACTAAATATTAAGTTTTTTTTGTTTTAAGTCTTACTATAACATATTTTTTTTAAATAAATAATTTCTAACATAACAACTGTTTATTAATCAGCCTTTACACCAGAATTATAATTTATTACAATTACAATTATATTGTATAAAAACCCAAATTTGGTCTAATAATTTGAGTAGGGACTGTAGAGTAAAATCAACATCGGAAGACACCAAGCTGCGCAAAAAAAGTGACGTCAGAGAGTAAAGCTCAACAAAAAAATATACGTTTGAAAAAAATAAAAGTTTAGGTTATGTTACTTCGCGTTTGTTGTTCAAGAATACAATTTTAGAAGTAAAATTTTTGAAATAATCATAAAGTAAAATAATATTTTATTGTCATAGTTACAAAATCTAGTTTTTTTAAAATACATTTGCCAATAACAATTAATCTCCTGATTTTTAGCCAGATTTAAACATTAGCAGAGCATTATTTATAAAGCCCATTTCACCACCTAAAATAATGATAAATAGCAACATATTTACGTTATAAAATTAAATAAACATGTGTATATAACTGGTCGTCCTGCTTTCCGATAATTAGTGATCGAACGTATATATGCACAATGCAAAGAACGTATTTCATGTCGTTCTATTATAATCTTACGACGATCGGATGTTTTTTTTTCACCTACACAAAACCCAAGATAAGATATGATTAAAAATTAATCAGTAAACTTACCTGAAGCTCATTTTTAAAAGTAAACTTCTAAATGACGTTTTCTTTCCCGAATATCCAACTGTTTCGTCATCTTTAATGAGGTTATAAATTCCTTGAATATTACAAAATAAAACGTTTATCCAACTGCTTTTTACCTGAATTGATACTTTTAAAGTTTTGTAATTGTTCCACACAATCTTGCGAGCGTCTTCAGATAACACATGGCGTTTTCTTGCTTGAGGTGCTTGAGCGTTATGAGATATACTTGCGTCGCACATTATATAAAGAACTAGATTTGGTTACATTAATATAACATGAAATTAATAATTAAAGTAACTTACTTATAAATTCAATACAGGCAGCGGATAGTTTTAAAATAAACTGTTTTGTAGAATAAGTAATAAACAAATTTGATACGCCGGAAAAACAAAGAGGTTATAAACAAAAGTTGACAAACGATCAGCTGGAAAGTAACGTTTTTAGAGCGCACAGTACTAATATCTGTGTCATTTTCCAATCATTACTGCATCTTTATCTAGTTTAAAAATGCGTTTCTGCGCTGGTGTCTTCCGATTTTGATTTTACTCTAGTGCATACTAACGTCATCTCTTACGATTATTCCAAATTTTTTGATCCACTTAGTACCATCTGATCATAGTTTAAACTTAAAAAAGTTGCGTGGTCAAGGTTATGATGGGGCCCCAAATATGAGTTTTATGTATAATGGAGTTCAAGCCAAAATTTTATGTTTAGCTGCTAATGCACATAATGTTCACTGCATTGCTCATAGTCGAAATCTAATTCTAAATAACTTACAAATTACCCTTCAAAAGTTTAAATCGCTTAGATATTTGTGGTTTAGATAAATTGATGTTCTAAAAATAACTACCTACAACCATTTTAACTTCAAACAATCGACCAGAAACAGATGATGCTAAAGTTCTTACACAAAAATTAGAAGAGATTGCAATAGTTTTTCTAATGGTTTTAGAATCAAAAATTTTGTGGAGCATTGATGTTGTATCTAAACTGTTGCAGAACGTTGAAGAAATATTTAAATTAAGAAATAATTATAATAGTATTAAAAGTGAAGCAGTTACTCTGGCGAAAGGCATGGGATGTATGTATCCCATTTTGACGAAATAAATAATCATTTTAAATTTGAATCTTGTGAAGATGCATTTAGGGTTGGAGTTTTTTATAAAACCTTAGATATTATTTTGCAGCAATTATCTCTGAGATCAGCCAGTTTACACTTAATAGTAAATAATTTTAAAGCAATTTCACCACAATGTTTAGCTTCAGTTGACATAACCGATCAGGAAATATTTGAAATGGGCAAATAATGACATATCAGATTTATTCCCTCAACTATTGTCCTTTTGTTGATGTTTTTTTAGAGGAATTGAAAACTATATAGTCCATTAAAGAGTTACTGAAATTTATTCTTATTACAAACGTTTCGTCAAGTAGCAGTTTTAATGAAATAATAACTGCTTGTTTTCTATATTTAGGTATTTAAGTATTAAGTAAGCAGAACGTTCATTTTCAAAAACTAAAATTAAAACGTATTTGAGAAATTCAATGACTCAAAACAGATTGTCATCATTGGCAATGATCTCAATAGAAAATGTAATAGTCCGTTCTTTAGATACATCTGTCCTCATCGAAACATTTGCAAGTGCAAAAGTAAGGAAGAAATCGTTTTAGATCTAGTTAGATTAGAAGATACAAAAACATAGTGTAGGTATTATCTGTTTATATTTATAATGTTTCATTTGTTTTATTATTAATATAGATATTTGATTAATAAATATTTAAAAGATTATTATTGCGAGAATATAATGAAAATCAGAATCCCCCCTCCAAAAATTCATGTGTGAGTAGGGCCACAAGTAAGTAGCGAACACAAGCCCGCGATTACATCGCTGCGGGACTGAACGTAAGTTATGCAAATTTCACATTTGGTGCTATAGTTTTACAAACATGATTGTCTGGTGAACAAACTACTGAGCAACTTTATACTTTTATGTATAAATGACAGTTTAACATGGTTTACATACTCACAATGTTTTGTATATTAGGTAACTTTAGCTAAATATACATACACAACTGCAGTTCACAAACTAATTTCCTTTATGTGTATAAAATATTTTAAATATGTGCACCAATGGTCAACGTGGACAGCTACAACACAAAATCGTCTATTATAAGCATACTCCAAGGTGATGGAACAAAAATAGTAAAAAAATAAATAAAATGTCAGTCCATGAAAATAAGCTTCATTTAATTACAGAGAATAAGGAAATTACAACACTAAAAATCAATTTTAATTAAAAACTGCAATTTAATAACAAGTAAATATGTATAACAGTATCACTGGACATTCTGTAAGATAACTGTTTCATTTCGTTTGAAAAACTAAAACAATTTTGGTAACCTCATATACTTAACATTAAGTTATAAAAACAGCTCAGATCCTCCTCATAGCTTAAATATTTTAATAACCTTTCAATCAATATTTGAAAAAATAAATGTCAAGGCTCTGTAATCAATTTTTAATACCTGCAAAATGTAATGTTACTCATGTACTTAATTTGAATTTTTGTATGATTTGGTTTCTTGTACAAACCAGATCAATGTCCTACATTAATTATCAAATTATCATTAATAACACATGAGCAAAATTAGAACAAAACGTTTATCATCAATTGAACACAATTATGTGAAAAATTAGGTACTCACCTTCAGTAAGTGAACACTTTGTAACAGTTCTTCATTTCTAATCTCTACATCTCTAACTTCCTTATTGTCAGGCACAGTATCAGTCATTACAATAGGTTTTATCCCATTTAATTCATTTTCGAATACATCAAACACAACTTTATTTTCATTAGGGATAGCACTGGGAGTTCCCGGATCACTTCTCTCCTCAAAATCGTCACTATACTCATCTTCATTAACATTCATATTATCCTTATCGTCTTTATCATAATCTAAAGGTAAAGGACTAGCACTTTTAGGGGTAGGTGTTGATCTCGGTGAATCATCGAAATCCACCGAGACATTAGCAGAAGTCCTTGATTTTACACTAAGTTGTTCAAAACTTCTGGAACTTTCAATATAAATTTTTTCAACTTCTTTCATAATTTCTTCAAAACTACGATCGCCTTTATCTTTTTCATAAGGACCTAAAGGGCTTTCGGCAGCTAATTTATTTATTTCCTCTATAATACTACCTATATCAGTATCAGCATCGTCGGGACTTTCTAATGCGCGTTCTTTCTCGAGAAATTCTCTTAACGAACTTGAAATCGTAGAAGGATCTTCTGTTTGTCTAGGTGTTGAGGTTATGTTACCTTTCGCATCTTCTAGTTTTACAGGATCCACTAATACTTTATTATTTTTTAACCACCAAAAATTTTGATTTGGCGCCGTTTCCATTTCCTATTATTAAATACCTTATCTATTTATTTTCAATATTTTTAATACAAAATAATAGAAAAATATTGATATATTGTTGAACGACAGTTATACCCGTAGATGGCGCTATAAACCCGTTGCCTAGCAACTCTTTTTAAATTCGTACTCGCCATAGACGTGCGTCTTTATTTTTACGTAACAACAAATTTTCCAGATAAAAATGCGTAGAAATATGTAAATTATTTTAAATCCTAACTAAACCTAATTTATGTTTTACGTATTTCAATTACTTCAAAGTATTTATAACTGCTTTTAACTAGCTATTTTCTTGGTGATCTAAATAAAATGTTTATTGTTAATTACATAATTGTCGCTTGTTTACTAACAAATCATCTTAAAATAGATCATTTTAATTAACCATAAAATTAAATTTCAAAAAATTGCAACGTACATTCATATCATTTCGTAGATTTTGTTTATTGAATTAGAGTTAAAAATAAGTTTTGATCAATACATTAATACTTTGATAACAAAAAATAAACCCAATTTTAACCCCCGACGAAAAAAGAGGGGTGTTATAAGTTTAATATGTGGATCTGTCTGTGGCATCGTAGCTCCCAAACGGAAAAACCGATTTTGATTTTTTTTTTTGAAAGGTGAGTAGGTCTTAGCTAGGCTTCAAGAAAATATGGTCAGACGTTGGACGATCATCAGCTTTTTTTCTAGTTGATGAAGGGATATTTTCACTTTTCATTAGAGGGTTTGATTTGTTTATTTTTTTTTTGAAAGGTGACTTGATCGAGACTGTTCTCAGCTTTGATTCAAAAAAATGTGTTTTTCACTATCAATCAAGTAAGTAACTGTATGACAAATGGTTACTATAATACCAATTCAAAGATCACTACTTAAGTTTGCTATAATGACATAATGTTCTCCTAATGAATTTTTGTAATAAAATCATAGAATAATTGTTAATAGACGATATATTGTGTTGACAGTGAAAAAAAAATGTACTTTACACAGGAAATAAGGATTTACTTCCCTTGTAAAGCAATATATTATTACTTTCTAGAGGTTTCAAAAGTAGAATTTTTGTGTCGGGAATTTTCTTAATTTTTAATTCAATGTTATTTAAGTATAGCTTTTTTAGTCTATCATCTAGTTAACTAGCGTATCAATTAGCATAAAATGTCTTCCAGTGACATTATCATGTACAGGGTGTCCCAACGATAGAGTAAAGTAAGTTTATGCTTAACTAGAATTATTTGTGTAAATATTGTATGCACCATGGGGTAGAGGTAAGAAGTGTGCATTTTTTTAAAATATTGGAAGTTATACAGGGTGTGCCAGAAAAGCAGGACGTGAAAAAGTATGATTTTTTTAAATAGAACACCCCGTATTTGATTTTAGTTTTTAATTCTACGTGTCCATACAAACATATTTTGTCATACAAAAGATTGGCTGAAAGTTTTTAGTTCTTGAGATATTCGCGTTTAGAGATTATTATGGTCATTTTCGTGGGGTTGATGAATGGGCAATTGTTCCGTTATTTCACAATAAAAAAAATTGATATTTCGTGTGAAAAATGAGTGATATTATACTAACGTTTAGACCGAGTAGTATTTCTAATTTTCTCAACAGGGTGTTTGTTATAACCATTCAAATTTGAAAATTCTCAAATTAAAAAAAATCAGTTTTTTTTAATTGCACACCCTATATATTTTTATTTCATTTTATTCGGGATTAAAAAATCTATCATTTTTGTCAAATATATCCTATATCTATCTTTGATAGTTTTCGAGTAATTTCGATTTTTCACACTAGCTACTTTATTTTCGATAACATTGCATTGCAGGGATCTTGGTAGCCATGGAAAATAATAATTGCGTTACTAAGATACAAAGGTTTCCTACTTGTCAAAATAAACACATATTAAATTTGTCGTTTTCGCATTTAACTTGTTATCAATTCTTGTATCAATTATGGATTATTCGACAAATGAATTAATTGATATGATATACGTGTTGGGCGAGGCTGAAAAAAACCCTTTATTGGCACAACGAATCTACAAAATGAAATATCCTGAACGTCGAATACCTACTACTGTTGGCTTGGAAAATTTGATGGATAGATTTGATTCTAGCGGTAGTGTTAAATACTTCAAACGTAAAGTTGTTAATAAAAGGGCAGCTAATGAAGAAAAGAACTTGAAATATTATTAAATATTCAAGAAAATCCCCAAGTGAGTTCTAGAACATTAGCGACGATATGTGATACCTCCAAATCAAACGTGAATCGAACAACGCTGAAGTATAAGTACCATCCCTATCACATTGAGCTTCATCAAGAATTGCGAGAAGAGGATTTTGCAAGACGAATTGAATTCTGCAATATCATTAATCAACGGTTGCAATTAAATAACAACTTTTTGTGCTCCATAATGTTTTCCGATGAGGCGACGTTTAAAAGTAATGGGGCTGTAAATCGGCATAATATGCACTATTACGCCATTGATAATCCATTTTGGCTACGAGAAGTTCAAAACCAAAATTATTAGTCACTAAATGTGTGGTGTGGTATACTTAATGACCAAATTATCGGTCCCTATTTTTTTGATGATCCATTAACGGGCCGCAGCTATTTGCATTTCTTACGTGAAGAATTGCCTGTGTTACATGAGGATATCAATTTAGAAGGACGACTAAATATGTGGTTGCAACAGGATGGTGCACCTCCACATTTTATCGGGACGTAAGGAATTCTTGAACCAGCAATACCCGGAGAAATGGATAGGACGTAAAGCTTTATATTATGGCTACCCAGGTCATGCGATTTAACTCCACTGGATTTTTTCCTATGGGGATACATAAAAGATCGGGTGTATATTATTAAACCTACAACAAGGGAGGACATGAAAAATAGAATTCGCGAAGCTTGTCGCACAGTGACCCCTCTTATGTTATCCGAAGTGAGACAGAACATGAGAAAAAGGCTCAATATGTATATTCAGCAAGAAGGCCGTCTATTTGAGCATTTACTAAGACGCAATGTTGAATAATTATTGAATTACTGTTTCTCATTAATAAAAACTGTTAATATTCTCGCTTAGGTGGTTTGTTTTATTTCGTCGCAATTGTTTTCCATGGCTACCACGATCCACAATAATGTTATGTATCGTATGTAACGTAGCTAGTGAGAAAAATCGAAATTCCTCGAAAACTATCAAAGATAGATATAGGATATATTTGACAAAATGATAGATTTTTAATCCCGAATAAAATGAAATAAAAATATATAGGGTGTGCAATTAAAAAAACTGATTTTTTAATTTGAGAATTTTCAAATTTGAATGGTTATAACAAACACCCTGTTGAGAAAATTAGAAATACTACTCGGTCTAAACGTTAGTATAATATCACTCATTTTTCACACGAAATATCAATTTTTTTTATTGTGAAATAACGGAACAATTGCCCATTCATCAACCCCACGAAAATGACCATAATAATCTCTAAACGCGAATATCTCAAGAACTAAAAACTTTCAGCCAATCTTTTGTATGACAAAATATGTTTGTATGGACACGTAGAATTAAAAACTAAAATCAAATACGGGGTGTTCTATTTAAAAAAATCATACTTTTTCACGTCCTGCTTTTCTGGCACACCCTGTATAACTTCCAATATTTTAAAAAAATGCACACTTCTTACCTCTACCCCATGGTCCATACAATATTTACACAAATAATTCTAGTTAAGCATAAACTTACTTTACTCTATCGTTGGGACACCCTGTACAATAAATACATCACTACACATTTCCTTGTTTTGCTTTGCAAGTACAATATGATTTTGCTCAAACAAATGACTGATTTCAACGCATTCGTAGATTTATTTTCCATTTTATGAATTTGTCCAATGGCTTACAAATAATATCCGCCACCTGAAGATGTGCTTTCTAAGAGTTACAGTCTCTCCCGAGAGTGATACTGAAAAATGGTATAGAACAGTCCTCACCTGGAGACCATGCAACCATAAAAGGCAAAGAGGCAGACTACCAATGAGATGGGTCGTCTATATAAAGACAACAGCCGGTTTAAAACGGATGCAAACAGCGACGAACAGATATCGATGGAAGAACGACCTTGAAGAGGCATATGTCCACAGGTGGACGTAGATGCTTGAAAAAAAAGATGATGGTTGTGTAATAATTAAAGCAAGAGGTAGATCTATTAATGTATTAATGTATTAAAAGCTAAACTATTAGAATTTATAAAAACTGCATCTATTGAAGTCCATTAGAAAAGTCCATTAGAAAACAACACAGAAATTATTGTTGTCTATAGGTCTCCTGTTGAGGATTTTCAAATATTTTGTGATAAACATGAATTAATTCTTAATCAGCTAACCAAATATAATACTGTACAGACTAGTGACTTCAATATCCCTTTTCTTGACAGTAATAATTTCAGAACACAAACTCTAATGCAATAATTAAATTATTTTGGACTCATTCAGACAGTGTTTTATCTACTCGTGATCCAATTGCTTAGACACCATATTCATTAACTTTTCAACGAATGGCTTTGCCAGCACTGTACTGGAAACAAGTCAAGTAATCAATTTATTTATAAAAAATCTGGAGTGTCTCCACTCAACATTCCCGTATACATACATATATACAATAAAAGTACTAGTGGATTTATATAATTACATAACAAAACTCCACGAACAATGCAAAAAATATAGTATGGAACGCCACATGACCTTCTAACATACAAAACGGAAATTAATGAAATCAAATAACTTTGATAACGTTTTTTAGGATATTTATGTAACCTCCTTTATAATACGTTCATTACGAAAATAGGCAACATAATAAAAACAAAAACAATAACCAATGTCAAACTGACATCTAGATGCTAACTTAAAATATCTGGTGTGGAACACCACACGACCTTCCAACCTACAAAATGGAAATTAAAAGAAATTAGATAATTTTAATATCATTTTTTTAGGATTAAAAATTATTGTTAGTTTTATTAAATACATAAATCAAAAGTTTACCTCGAGTAGGATTTGAACCTACGACCTGTACTTTGCTAGAGTAGATGTAAATGTTGTCTTTATGTTCTAAATACATAAAGATAAAATTTACATCGATTGGGGCTTATGTCTCGATGGCGCAGATGGTTAGCGCGGTACTCTAGCAAAGTACAGGCCGTAGGTTCAAATCCTACTCGAGGTAAACTTTTTATTTATGTATTTAATAAAATTAATAATAATTTTTAATTACACGTTTACTTTTGAACTTATTCGTCCATAACAAAAACTTATAATTTTTGTAGTCGAGTAGTCTTATAATTGTCTCGTTGACACACTAAAATTGTTTATAATCTGTCATATTATGGCACGATTTTTATTACAGCAAGATTTATCGTGCCATAAAGGCACCATGGCAACAGCCAAGATAGAACAAACAAAGCATATTTGTATTATACTGTATTAATATAAAATGTACAATTTGAATTTCCGGTAATTGTAAGTCCAGAACTTGAGCTCTTGACAATAGATTCACTTGTGGAAATACTGTAGGTTCCATCCGATGACCCAAGTCTTCGGGCAATTTTGTTTTATTTTCTAGCAAATCTGCCACATATCTCTCTGCTACTGCGTCACTTTTCCAATCGCCGTGTCTTTTAAGCACCTTAATATCGGCACCACTGTCTGCGAGAATTGTTGCAGGGGTCCTTCGGAATGAATGCCCCGTATACGGTTCAGCATTCGGTAACTCCAAGTACTTTGCAATAATCCTAGGAATCTGTCCAAATGTGTTCATTCCTACGGCGTTGCAGGTGTATTTACCGTTATTATAAAACAAAAAAAGCTTTTGAATTTTGTAATGCTTTGGCCGCAAATTTCTATACTTTTTGATCAATTCAGTATAATCGATTCCTCCAGATTCATTCAAAATAGTAAACGTTCTTGGCCGATGGGTTTTGGTATCCTTAACATGAACAATCAAAACGGAGCCTTCCTCTACAACATCGTTTGTGCATAAGTTATAGAATTCTACTCTTCTACACGCCCCAAACAAACCAAAAATTACAACCACCTACAATCATATTAGTTTAACGACAGCAGCTTTGACATTATTGAAATCGTACCTTCAAGAGTAAATATTTTTAGTTTGGCGCCTTTGTCAAAAACTCCGTTAATTGCTCTTTTGAAAATACTTGCGATTTTTCTGGTACATAACCAATCGAACGACTTTTTATGAAACCAATCAATTTTGGGAACCTGCCTCCACGTTATTTTTTATTCGCAGCATACATTTCGGCTTTGAAAAAGTACACCATAAAGATGAGACTTTGTACACCTTCGACTAATAAAAGAAAAAAGAATAAATATGAGCAAAATTAAAAGGTTTCGTAATACCTGGTCCAAAAAGTAAGCAAGTAGAACTTTCTGTCACAGTTTCCACACTTTTTTGTCTTAACCACGACGACAATTTTTCAAATTCTTTGTTGTAAGCGGTTTCGGATCTTCTAGGAACCAAAATAAGCTCTGCTTTTTCCGATTTTTTACTAATTTCGTCTTTTAATGATGACGCTTCCATTTTTTATTGTAGTTTTTCGGGAAAAAGTTGAATTGTTTGGAAAAAACGCCTTAGCAACTAGCACACTTTGCAATTTTGTATTTTTCGTAGTTTTGTTAAGATGAAGATAAAAGTAAAATTAAACTGATGCTCCATTGCGTCTACTCGACTACAAACTAGCGTAAAACATTCGTTTATAATGTGCGATTATGATAGTCGTTTTTGTTATAACACTCACTTTGTTCGTGTTATAACAATCACTCCTATCATAATAGCTTACATTATAAACTAAGGTTATAATATACTATTTTAGGATAATTATGCAACCTCTTTTATAAGTTCACTGTAAAAACAAAAACAATAACTGATGTCAAACAGACGTTTAAAACTTCGTGTTAGACGGAGGTTAATTGAAATCTAGATGCTAACTTAAAAAAATTAAAAGAAATAAAATAATTTTAATTATAATTTTTTTAGGATAACTATGCAACTTCTTTTTTATACGTTCATAACGATAACAGCCAACATTGTAAAAACAGAAACAATAATCTATGTCAGAATAGCGTTTAAAACTTCATGTTAGATAGAGATTAATAGACATAAATACACGTTAACTTAAAAAAATTCCATAGCCGCCCCCTTCTATGAGATATAAATAATACAGTTTAACCATTTTCCTTCATGTTTAATTAATTTTTAGACTTACCTTGCTTTATATTAAGAAACTTTATAAAGAGAAGTTATGTAAAATTAAATTTTCTTTAAGAAATATGTCTACACTTTTTCTCATAAAATTAAATTCTAACTTAGGAATTTTTTGGCGCTAAATTGCGTATCTTATCAACAAATTGCATAGAGATAATTAATCGACATGTTTAAGGTCTATATCTTCGTATTTTTATACCTTTGAAATATGCTATTTTAGAAATATTTGATAAAACCAAAAACTGTCCCTAATGAAAACAAGTTTAAATACAAGATTTTAAGTACGTAGGTGTTTTTGTTCGAGAGTAACAGACATCCAAGAACACGCACACGCACACGTACACGCACACGCACACGCACACGCACGCACACGCACACGCACACGCACACGCACACGCACACGCACACGCACACGCACACGCACACGCACACGCACACGCACACGCACGCACACGCACACGCAACGCACACGCACACGCACACGCACACGCACACGCACACGCACAAACGCACACGCACATGCACACGTACACGCACACGCATACGTACACGCACACGTACACGCAGACACACACACGCACGCACATGCTCGCACTTACGCGTACGCACACGCGCTAAAGCATATCTGGTGAGTGGAATGGCCAGAGTTGCTCGTCTAAAAGCAATCTTTGTCCGTCGAATGAAAATTCAAGCTGATCTAATACATACCCGATAGGTAACGTATTAGCATTTGTGAATAATATTTTAAGTTAACGACTTTTTGAATAATTTTATTCAAAAAATCACTGTGTTGATACCAAAGACCAGAGTTTTTTCAACAGTAGAGGTACAGCATTTCAGAAGTTGTAGTTGCTTTTAATTGACAATTAGTTTTGCTCCTTAATTGGCTTATCCAACCCCCTCTTAGAGACTTCTTCTTTTAAGGTCCCTTTTTAATCCCCAGCACCACAGATCCATTTTGGCTCTTGTTTCCGCATCTTATTACCGCCAACTTCTTTTCTGGACCACATTTCCAACAACGATCCCTATTTGTTACAAGTAGGACACCGTTAAGGGCCGGAGACAGCAGCGCTACGCCTACGGTCTATTTTTTAACACAGGAATCCATTTTCAACAGCTGAGGCTACGTCAAGCACCCATACAGCCAAGGCTTTGCCCTGAGACCCAATTTTAGCAATGGGCTGCATTTCTAGTAGCTAGGGCTCCACCGACGGGGGTGCGTTCCTGGGACCTGTTTCTAGCAGTTGGCTTCACCCTGGCCATCTTGCAACGATTGCTAGACAGTTATAAAATTAATAATAACATCAGCGTTAGAAAATGACTTAACATTTGCAAATAAAAATCACTAACATGAAGCAGAAGGACCTTCAAATCGTTTAACGATTGCTATTTAAAAATTGTTAAGGTCTAATAACTGCAAATTCATAACATCAATCTCAAAAAAATTGCAAAAAGGAATAATTATAACGTAGGACAGAACGATCTTCTAAACTGCTTAACATTTGGCACTAAAAAAACTTTCACTTTCCGGGGCATAGCTTTCATAAGGTTAAAATGACAGTTTTTCTAATTTAAGATATTTTTTTAAAGGGAATTCCTACGGCTGTTTAGATGAATGCTGGAGAAGTAACTTCCCCCTGGGAACCAACTCCATTCTTTCCGTTTCTGTCCTAACCGCATCCATTCTGAATTTCACAAAGCCTACATACTTAATGTATGCATGTTTGAAATCCATAATTGTATAATTTTTAATGTATAATAGTTTATTTGTAGATTTCGATTTAACAACTCTTGAATGAATCATGGACGCTTCCAAAATTTCATTCTTAAATTGTCTTACCAAAAATTATTAATTTACTGTTTTACAACAGATAGCATCTAGGTCAATTCACCGATGCGCAATTAACGAAGCACCACTATCAAGTTTAACGGTGCTTATTAAATTTGGTTTTAAAGACTCAATTTGTTGTTGTTTGTTGTTATAGAAACCCTTAAAGGCTTAGACGATCTAGTCCTGATACGTTACATCTGAGCACAATTCTGGAGATCGCATAGATGTGCTAATCGGTAACGACAAATCACAAACAAACCCCATGGTTTTTGGTATAGAAGCATAGACATACTCGACACAAAAACGATGCTAGCGACGTTGGATAAAATTCGTCAGAGTCATATACCCTTCTGTTTACGCGACACCCTGAATGACGAAGCGTTCTTGATCGAACCTCCGTCTAAAGGGTTGCCATATATATATATATATATATATATATATATATATATATATATATATATATATATATATATATATAATAATACATGGTGTCTCGACGATTTGGTGGTGGACGATTACGCCTATTTAGTGAACAACGAGGAGCATGTTGTAAAAATATTGTTGTATATACAGGGTATCCCATTTTCGGGTATTACATAAAACTTGTGTTTTTTTATGGAATATATTTTTATATATTTGAATTCTCTGTTAAATGCTGAGCAAAATGATATAAGGTACTATGGGTCTACGACTAACGGTTCATAAGTTACTGACATTTCTACATAAAACAATTAGTCAATTAAGTAGGATCCTGTTCCGCCATCTTGAAAGATATCGGAGTGAAATTTTGGGATTTGTTTTTGCAATCTGTCTAGTTACTCACTTTTTACTACCTATTCCTAAGAGTTCTTGAATATTTAGTGATAAAGTTGAAAATTGTAAACATTTTTTATTTTTGTTGAATTTGTCACAATATAAAATAAATAAAAACAATATCATAATTCACAGAAAAACAAAAATTAAACAATGCCATCGCTATAAAACCGTGAAGCTATAGGTTTATGCCACAATTCAACATTTTGCACGATAAAAGAGCAACGCTTAATAATTATTTACTCGCAGAACTGCATAACTATAAACTTTACAATGGAATTAAAGAATACAATGAATAACAGTAGCTTGGTTTTCGATTGTCTTTTTCTGTTTCTTAACAACTTAACAAATGAAAGCCACTTATAAATAATTCGTGAAGAATTGTCAGATAATTATATGATAGTGACTTCGTTATTTATTTAGTGTGTAATGAATTTTTCAAAAGGAGAGCTGATTAATATGATCTATGTTTTGGGATAAGCTGAAGGGAACTGTTTGTTGGCATCTAGGATTTATAAACAGTGCCCTTTAGCTAGACATGCAAGACCTGAAGCGTTTCAACTTCTTCGAGAACGATTTGTAGAGACAGGAAATGTCATATACAAAAAAAGTGATGTCGAAAATCGTGCAGTTGCAAACGAAGAAAACGAGTTGACAGTTTTATTAAACTTAGAAGAAAATCCTCACGTAAGTGTTCGTCAGATTGCGGTACAACTAGATCTGAGCAAAAGTTCAATACAAAGAATTATTAGCAAACATAAATATCACCCATACCATTTGTGTTTGCATCAAAGCCTACGACCGCAAAATTTGGGAACTCGTGTCGCATTTTGTAATATTATTCTGGACAAAATTAACCAACAAGCTAATTTTGTTGAGTTTGTGCTATTTAGCGGCGATGCAAGTTTTAATAGCATAGAGGTCGTTAATAAACATAATAGTCACTATTACTCCGTTGAAAATCCACACTGGGTAGACAAGTAGTTTACCAGCATCTGTGGACTGTGAATGTGTGGGGTTGTAATATCAATACTGGTGTAATAGGACCTTTCCTTTTCGATGGTTCCCTGACAGGCGAAATATATCTGCGATTCCTTCAAGAAGATTGGCCCCAGTCGCTTGAAAATATGAATCTACATACTAGACAAGTTACCTATGTATTACCAACATAATGGATCCCCGCCGCACTACCATAATCGAGTACGTGGGTTTTTACAAAATTGGCGCGAAGATCGCTGTGTAGGTCGCGGTGGTACCATTGTTTTGCCAGCGAGATCACTCGATCTCGCTCCCCTAGACTTTTTTCTGTGGGGATATGTGAAACAGGAGGTGTATAGGGATTTGCCTACTACACAAGCCAATATGAAACTTCGAATTACTGAGGCTTTTCGAAGTATTCGAAGAAGCACACTTCAAAATTTCAAAGCAAGCTTACTAGGCGGTTGACAATTTGCATTGCTGCAAGTGGAAACATTTTTGAACATTTAATATAAAATTTGTAATTCATTGTGTTCTTTACTTC